>QGSO01000744.1:145488-186397 GCA_011037825.1 Carya cathayensis | reverse complement strand
AAAATATAATACGTACTCCACAGTTGTTGTGGCCCCACGCATTATAAATAACATAAATATAATACGTACTCCACAGTTGTTGTGGCCCCACGCATTATTATAACATAACATGTCTTATCTTTCTTAATGCATGTGATATTATTTAATATCATATACTTTTCTAACATGGCGTATACTTGTAAATGGCATAATATGATTTAATCATAAACATTTCATGGCATACATGTATCATATGGCATACTTAACATGGCATACTTATAACATACATCATTGTATGACAGAAAAGATTATTAACAGATAATTATTCATGAGAGATTAAATCATACATAGCAGATAAACATGTAATGACATAGCATGACATGGCATATACGATAACATACATACATAAATTGTAGTTCTCTTACCCATCACACATACACAATAAACTGATAGTAAGTTAGAGGCTAACTTACCTCGATCGTCGCGTTCTATGAGAATAGAGTGCGAAACACGAGGAACTGCACAACAGCTGGAACAGGAACACTCAAGTCCTTAAGATTTTCACTTCTGAACTTAATTGCCATATTATGAGCACTTGCAACACCACGGGCAACGTGAGGTTTCACTATACCCAGAAGAGATAATTTGACTTCAGAAAGCCTTTGCACTAAAACAAGTTCATTAAAATTATCAATAATAACCAAACAAACAATTCCTTTCTCAATCCATATACTCTTAGCCATAGTCAACCACAAGATGACATCAGTCACCCCGGACTATAATCCATATCATCACTGTTTCGGGACACTGTCATACAGTTTCCCAACACTACACCATACGCTCCACACTTCTCTGCTACGCCATCCAACCCTTCGTGACACGCCATCCGGTGTATCACGACCTAGTACAGAGTACACTCACGTGAACTCTCTTCCATTCACACTACAAAACCCATCACTGCGATACACGTCTCACGGTGCATCGCTACGCGACACGGAGTACGCGCTACGCGTACTTCCTTCGCTACAACACTCATCAACACGATGCACATCACACGATGCATCGCCATACAACACGGAGTACACTACATGCGTACTCCCTTCCTTCTACGACACACATCACTACAGCGCACGTCGCGCGGCGCGTCGCTGCATTACACAGAATACGCTACACGCGTATTCTCTTCACACAACCCGCCGTATCACATCTACGGCATCCATCTCACGCCTATACTTCACAGCACAGTCCACAAAATACACAATCAAACTCAACACTTCACAACCACACTTCGCTTCACAACTACGCAACGAACTCCACAAATACAACTACACAATCCACAAACCAACCAACTAACTATTTTAAACGTAAAATAACTAGAGATAGAAGGTTATACCATCGACGGGATAACCCGTGCGTCGCTCGTTGTTCGTCACGAACATGCGTCGGAGGAACGTACGTGGCGGTAACACCGCGTACGGTGGCTGTCCACCACATAAAGTGGTAGTTTGGAACCGAGAAAAGCTAAGCGTGGCCTTGGAAGGCTCATGGTCGCCTTGTGATGGTCAAAGGTGGCGGAGCACGGCGGCGTCACGCCGTGAACAGTAAATCCGAACGGTGAGCGGAAACGCGAGGTAGCGAAATTTCATAGAACTTCATGGCAAGCTAGGGATAGGTAGATGAACATGTGGTGGAGCTGTGGTAGCAAGGTGGTGGTCGGACGGTGGCTAACGGCGGCGGATCGGTCGTTTGAATCCATTTTCGGCCTTGGAGAGTGCGGGAGAGTGTGAGCTCTACGAAACTCCGTTGGCCATGAAATTTCTTGGAGAGGTTCATGAGGATGAGAGGAACAAAATGGTGGTGGTGAAACACCATGGGTGGCCGTGTACGGCGGCGCACGGTGGTGAAACCGAACATGTAATTTTGAGAAACCCATATGAGAAAAGTGAGAGTTTGAGAAAAAGAAAGACATGGGGAGGAAGCTCTTGATGAGGTGAGTCCAATGGTGGTGCTTGGTGGTTGATTTGGCCGTGTATGGTGGTCCAAAAATGTGAAAAACCCCTAGAGACCCATATATTTGAAGAGAGAAAAAGAGAGAAGGAGAGGCCGGTTTAGTACACCACCGGCGTGGTTGTGCTCGCCGGAGGGAGGGGATGAGGCCGGTGAGGGAGGTGAGGTTCGGCGGCCGGAGGTGGTGCCGGCTGGAGCTTCAAAACGAACGGCCATGGTGGAGTCTAGCAACCCGTCGGCCAAGAGAGAGAGGGAGAGAAAAAAAAAAGAAAAAAAAAAAAGAAAAAAAGAAAAAGTGAAGAGAAAAATGTAGGGCCTGAGTATATCGCTTCAATTCTACATTTCGGGATCCTCAAATAAACCAACTGTGAGTTAAAACACTGATTAAAAACGCGTAAATGTTTTATTTTAAATAAAACACTTTAAATAAAACACTACGATGAATTAAGGTAAAATATTATTTTATAAACTAAAATTTATAAAATAATATTTCCTCATCATTATATAAACATGATAAAGTACCGTTAATTAATCGAAAATGATAAAATCATTTAAATTAATAAAACACTTAATTACAACACTGACAAGAATTAAGATAGAATATTATTTTATAAACTAAGGTTTATAAAATAATATTTTCTTCATCATTATTTAAAATGATAAAGTATCATTAATTAATCAAAGTGCATAAAACACTTAAATTTAAATAAGAATTTTCAACGTAAAATTAAACATTTTAATATCTTAAAACAATTAAAATATTTAATCTAAATAATTATCCACAATTATAATATTTTCAGAGCTCATTAAATTATTATAATTGTGCTACTTTAAAAACAAGCTTATCTAATACTTGAAATTCGGTGGATAAGATCCGGAATACGCCATCGAGGTACAACGCTTAGGATAAAACTGTTCATGATTTTACAGTTGTCGGTGAAGAACAATTTACGTGATTTACGGAAAAGATAATCTATACGCGTGATTCCAGATGAGGGTAAAGCCGAGAGAGATGTGATTGCTGTCGGAAGAGAAACCAAAACGGATTGACTTGCCGTCTACTAAGCGTGAAAAGAAAAGAAATAAAAGGGTGAAGGGATAAGAATTAGCGGGCTGTTACAGCAATAGTAGCCAGTGACGATCTTCAAATATTAGCTTTTCTTCTGAAATTTCAACGAATGAATAATGATCACTCAATCTCAATCTTGAATCAACGATCACACTCTTTGAGAGAGACAATATGAAAATTCTCCAAGAAATTTTATCACCAAAATATATACTAAAAAGTGCTATAGTAAATATTTAGGATGAATTTCTATAGATCATAGCCAATAGGATCACTTAAATAAACAATTTGAAAATAGTTTGAATTTCAGTGAATGAATCATGATCACTCAATCTCAATCTTGAATCAACGATCACATCCTTTGGAGGAGACAATATGAAAATTCTCCAAGAAATTTTATCACCAAAATATATAATGAAAAGTGCTATAGTAAATATCTAGGACGAATTTCTGTAGATCATAGCCAATAGGATCACTTAAATAAACGATTTGCAAATAGTTTGAATTGCAGTAGAATTATGTTGATAAAGTAACTCTGTCGCAATGGATTTTGTTGATGGAACGTTTACACCTGGCACTTTATCTCCTCGCCAGTAGCAATTTTTCATTCAAGCTCTTATTTGTATATACTAAAATTCTCAAAACTCGATTGTTATACTTTTTATTTATCTAAAACACTTCATAACAACTACTATATAAAGTCAAAATAGTGATAGATAAAATTAAAGTGTTTTACATTCATCCAAATTACAAAATTAAAAATAAGATGAAATCTATCATTTTAGTCACCTAATTATATTCAAACTTATCAACTTAGCCACCTAATCCTAAACAAACTCTTGCATCTACAATATTGCAGAATAAGCAAGGCTTCAGTGGACGATCTTTTGAGTTACCAAGAGCCGAATCCACTGCCATTAGAAATCTTACCTCGTCGGACATGAACGGAACCAAATCCGGCGCGTAAGCGGCCAAAATTGCGGAGGCTGTGGCTTGATCGACGCCCTTTAGGCACCGGAAGCTCGAACTCAGCCTCGGAGACATCAGGAAGAGATTGAAAAGCCTTTCGGAGTACCGATTGGGTTTCGATCGTGGAGTATTGGTATTGGAAAGAAATTTGCTTGTTTTTCGATCGGCCCTTTTATTGTTGGGCCGAGTTCTAGTTTCCAAGGCCATAAAACGCAAACCAACATGGTCTAACTCTCGAGCCTTGACCCCTTCCTCATCGTAAGCCTTCACTAAGAATCATTGGCTTTTATTCTCTTTTCAATTTATCCATCAAGTTTGTTTATATCTTTATGACTTATGAGTAATTAAAATTTAAATATTACAAATTAAATTATGAAAATAGCTGGTGTGTGGTGTAATGACCTATAAATAATACTACTACTCATCTTTATAATTCGGATCCTAATCTCTTATTTGTTGTACATAGTTTTGGTACTTAGATTATTACCCAAATAATACAATATTTGCAATGCTTCAAAACATTGGGTAAATTAAGGTAGCTTTCACGTGTTTTATTTTGAAAAAAAAAAAACACTTTGATATCTCTGATATTGTAGGATGAATACAGTTAATAAAAGATCATTCAATAAATAAATATAGATAGAAAAATTAGTGGTTCTCTCATAATATTCTACTTTTATTCCATCATAAAAGAACATTTCATCGAGATTCAATTATGTTATATTCTTATTTCAAAACGTCCATTGTAATAGAATATCACTTCAATCACGAAAGAATTTAAGCATGTATTAGATCGGGGATATCTTGTATCAATCATTTACTCATATAATCTAATTGTTAGATATTACATATGGAGTACGTACATGCTGGGTGTTCTATATCCATATTGCTAACTGTTGGTAAATACTTGCAGCTGCATCCTATTGTCAAGATTTATGGTTACTTGTCTTATGAAACCTACCTATAAAAATAGATCATTTGAGAAAATCAACNATCAACATCGCACCGTGGCCTAGTCGACCGTATTCAGTTGGTCAGATTCCAATTCTCCTTTGGGTCCTGTAACAAGATCTACCATTCGGGGGGAATGGTAGTTGGGACTACCACAGTGAGATTTGATTACAAATCTCAGTAAGTTAACATAAAACTCACACACAGGTTAAAAATGCATGCATGGCAGTAAAAGCATAAATGCATAATTATAGTCATACATAAACATAGTATAACTTGACATATAGCATGACTTAACCAGAACTTAAGCGTGAACTGAACTTGACTTAACATGGCATGAACTTAAGCTTAAAACATAACATGAACAAACAACATAACATGAACGTGAAACATAACATGGACTTGAAATATAGCATGAACGTAAACCTGCATAACATAAATAAGAACTTGAAAATAACATAAACTTGAACATAACATGTACGTGAGTATAACATAACATGGACTTGATCTAAAACTTGACTTATCATGTATTTGATCTGAAACTGGACTTAACATAAACTTGGAATCTTATTCAATTGTCTTGATTAATAACGTGCGTTAATACGTACTCCACAGTTGTTGTGGCCCCACGTATTCAAGTAACATAAAACATAATACGTACTCCACAGTTGTTGTGGCCCCACGTATTCTACATGTCACAATTGCTGTGTCTCATGTAGTGTATGCTCCACAGTTGTTGTGGCCCCATACTTCATGCTCCACAGTTGTTGTGGCCCCATGAATACACATAACATAAAATATAATACGTACTCCACAGTTGTTGTGGCCCCACGTATTCTACATGTCACAATTGCTGTGTCTCATGTAGTGTATGCTCCACAGTTGTTGTGGCCCCATACTTTATGTAACATAAAATATAATACGTACTCCACAGTTGTTGTGGCCCCACGCATTATAAGTAACATAAATATAATACGTACTCCACAGTTGTTGTGGCCCCACGCATTATAACGTAACATAAAATATAATACGTACTCCACAGTTGTTGTGGCCCCACGCATTATAAGTAACATAAATATAATACGTACTCCACAGTTGTTGTGGCCCCACGCATTATAAGTAACATAAGATATAATACGTACTCCACAGTTGTTGTGGCCCCAC
This sequence comes from Carya cathayensis, assembly GCA_011037825.1. Taxonomy (NCBI): domain Eukaryota; kingdom Viridiplantae; phylum Streptophyta; class Magnoliopsida; order Fagales; family Juglandaceae; genus Carya; species Carya cathayensis. The sequence continues at coordinate 180,261 of QGSO01000744.1, read as the reverse complement.
GCATTATAAGTAACATAAATATAATACGTACTCCACAGTTGTTGTGGCCCCACGCATTATAAGTAACATAAGATATAATACGTACTCCACAGTTGTTGTGGCCCCACGCATTATAAGTAACATAAATATAATACGTACTCCACAGTTGTTGTGGCCCCACGCATTATAAGTAACATAAATATAATACGTACTCCACAGTTGTTGTGGCCCCACGCATTATAAGTAACATAAATATAATACGTACTCCACAGTTGTTGTGGCCCCACGCATTATAAGTAACATAAATATAATACGTACTCCACAGTTGTTGTGGCCCCACGCATTATAAGTAACATAAGATATAATACGTACTCCACAGTTGTTGTGGCCCCACGCATTATAAGTAACATAAATATAATACGTACTCCACAGTTGTTGTGGCCCCAGCATTAAGCATATATAAAGCTCCATGGCCCACCATATACGCTAATATAATACGTACTCCACAGTTGTTGTGGCCCCACGCATTATAAGTAACATAAATATAATACGTACTCCACAGTTGTTGTGGCCCCACGCATTATAAGTAACATAAGATATAATACGTACTCCACAGTTGTTGTGGCCCCACGCATTATAAGTAACATAAATATAATACGTACTCCACAGTTGTTGTGGCCCCACGCATTATAAGTAACATAAGATATAATACGTACTCCACAGTTGTTGTGGCCCCACGCATTATAAGTAACATAAATATAATACGTACTCCACAGTTGTTGTGGCCCCACGCATTATAAGTAACATAAGATATAATACGTACTCCACAGCTGTAATAGCCCGCTAAAATTATCAGTTTTGGATTCTTTCCGACAGCAATCACATCTCTCTCGTCTTAACCCTCTATCTTTAGTTATTTATGTTTAACATAGTTGATTTGGTTGGCTGTAGACTGTGTAGTTAGTGTTTGTGGAGTTCGCTGCGTAGTTGTGAAACGAAGTGTGGTTGTGAAGTGTTAGGCTTGATTTTGTAGTTTTGTGGACTGTGCTGTGAAGTATAGGCGTGAGATGGATGCCGTAGATGTGATACGGCGGGTTGTGTGAAGAGAATACGCGTGTAGCGTATTCTGTGTAATGCAGCGACGCGCCGCGCGACGTGCGCTGTAGTGATGTGGGTCGTAGAAGGAAGGGAGTACGCATGTAGTGTACTCCGTGTGGTATGGCGATGCATCGTGTGATGTGCATCGTGTTGATGAGTGTTGTAGCGAAGGAAGTACGCGTAGCGCGTACTCCGTGTCGCGTAGCGATGCACCGTGAGACGTGTATCGCAGTGATGGGTTTTGTAGTGTGAATGGAAGAGAGTTCACGTGAGTGTACTCTGTACTAAGTCGTGATACACCGGATGGCGTGTCACGAAGGGTTGGATGGCGTAGCAGAGAAGTGTGGAGCGTATGGTGTAGTGTTGGGAAACTGTATGACAGTGTCCCGAAGCAGTGGTGTTATGGATTATAGTCTGGGGTGACTGGTGTCATCTTGTGGTTGACTATGGCTAAGAGTATATGGATTGAGAAAGGAATTGTTTGTTGGTTATTATTGATAATTTTAATGAACTTGTTTTAGTGCAAAGGCTTTCTGAAGTCAAATTATCTCTTTCGAGTATAGTGAAACCTCACGTTGCCCGTAGTGTTGCAAGTGCTCACAATATGGCAATTGAGTTCAGAATTGAAAATCTTAAGGACTTGAGTGTTCCTCTTCCAGCTGTTGTGCAGTTCCTCGTGTTTCGCGCTCTATTCTCATAGAACGCGACGATCGAGGTAAGTTAGCCTCTAACTTACTATCAGTTTATTGTGTATGTGTGATGGGTAAGGGAACTACAATTTATGTATGTATGTTATCGTATATGTCATGTCATGCTATGTCATTACATGTTTATCTGTTAAGTATGATTTAATCTCTCATGAATATTTATCTGTTACACAATCTTTTCTGTCATACAATGTTGTATGTTATAAGTATGCCATGTTAAGTATGCCATATGATACATGTATGCCATGAAATGTTTATGATTAAATCATATTGTGCCATTTACAAGTATACGCCATGTTAGAAAAGTATATGATATTAAATAATATCTCATCGACTAGGCCACGGTGCGATGTTGATGATGGTATAGTATTTAACTTAGGTTAATACTTGTACTTTTGGAGTTGTATCTCAAGTATTCTTTTGATCACAACCATTTTGGACTAGTGTGATGATCACGGCTTTTTAGTATGCCTTTATGTATGAATTATATTTCAAGTATTTGGGATATATTTAGTTTGGTGCATAGTATTGCTAAAGAAAAAGATTATCCGCTGCGAATATTGCATAATGCTAGATGCATGTTAGGAACATTGCATCTTATATGTCATGAACGGGGGCAGGTAACCTTGTGTTGCATGTCTCGACGCTTCAAATGTCCGTTCAATCCCAAGTGGAATTTGGGGGCGTCACATAGAGTAGAGGAGGTGAGTACGAGCTGATGTGGTGCTTAGCAGATGAGTTAAGTCTGGGCTAATAGGGTGCTGAGCAGAGGAGGTGCCAAGAAGATGAGGTGAGATCCGAGCATATGAGTTGCTGAGCAGATGAGGCGAGTCTAAGCAGAGTAGGTGCCGAGTCGATGAGATGCCAAGCAGATGAGGTGAGTCCGAGCACAGGAAGTGAGTCCTAGCAGATGTGTCCCGAGCAAAGTTTCTCTAGCAGTGGAGTCCTTCTCGGGCTGAGTAAGTCCTGGGCATCCCGAGCAGTGTGCCTCTCCCAAGCAATGGACTTTTCCCATGCTGAGTAAGTTCTGGGCATCTAGAGCAGAGTTTCCCGAGTAGTGGACCTTTCCCATGCCATAGGTCTCATGCCGAGTAGGTAACTCCCAAGCAATTTAAGGGTCTGTCTCGAGCAAGTAACTCCCGAGCAATGTGACTCCTGAGTAGATGACTCCCGAGCAGAGGAGGTGTGTTCGAGTAGATGAGGTGCCGAGCAGATGGGGTGTTAAGCAGAGGAGGTGAGTCCGCCACCTGGTGGCCAGGATACTTGGTCCATGGAGCATACCACCAATGATAGAAATCGCTGGTGGATCAATTGGTGCTTGGCAGTGACCTCTTTAGCATGTAGGTGCCATGGGAGGGGGTGGCCTTGGATGCACGACGTCGTACGCTTGTTTTTGCCTTGTTAGGGCCTCGGTCAAGTCCCTAAATACTATGATCTCCTTGTCCCAAATCTCTCAGGTTAATGAAGGTTTGGTGTCTAGTGATGGAATTGTAATGAATGATGGTGTATTGGGTAATCTAAGATGATGAACTCTAGACTTGAGTAATGAGGAATGGCTTGGATGGTTGCTCTTGGAGTTGGCATCACTTGTGATGCAATTAGGGTTTGGATGATGGGTGAGATTAGGGTTTGAATGATGGAAGAAGGTTTGCTAAATTGTAGGAGGCAATTTAGCTTGGATATTTCGGCTATGGTAAGAGGGAATGGATTGATTAAATGATTGAGTAATTCTAGGATGACTCCTAGAATGGAAGAATGGAAGAAGGCTTGATTTATGGTAATGCCGAATATGGAAAGTATTGGAAGACAATGGTGGGCATGTAAAGTGTTTGGGAGATGGGAATTGTGCAAGAAAATATATAAACACAATGGAAAATATGATGAACACATAGGAAAATATATGAACTCAAAGAATAAATTGATGAACACTCAAGAAATTATGAATGAACACAAGAATAACAACTCATATATTGGATAAATAATTCACCAACGATTCACAAATTACACGGTGATGAAATAAGATAAATTGAACCAACACATATTCACAAATTTCAAGGTGATGATCCGCTCCTTGGGATTCACGAATTGCACCCAAGTAGCTCAATTGCAAAAGCACCAATAGATGATCTCAAAACCATAAACCGTCCTCAAAGGGAATTGTCCAAAGATTGTTAAATGAAATCCTATTGGTCCTATATATATAACTTATAAAGTGGAAACTCCCAAAAGGTCCCTTGAAAAAATACTTAAAATAAATAAATGAAAGCAATAAAATAAGTCTTGCATGGGCCCCATGATGGCCCATGGGTGTGCAATGGCCCAAAGTTGGGCTACTATGGTTCATGGCCCACGGCTAGGCTAGTCTGGCTCATGGCCCAGGTTGGTGGCCTGGGCATTGCTGCTGGTGGGCACGATATGATGCCGCATGTTGGCTCTACATGGCCAAGGCAGGTGGCCTGGGCGTTGGTGCTGCATGGCACGGGTTGGTGCCGTACACTGGATGGCATGCCTGTTGGACATGCCAATAACCTCGCCTACAGGGCACGGGCTAGAGCCATGTGCTAGATGGCATGCCTGCTGAGGCATGCCACTAGCCTCGCTGCTACTACTATGTGTGCTGGGCATGGCCCTAGCGTGCTGATGGCCAGGCCATGGGCGATCATAGGAATTTCATGGCAGGGGCCATGGCATGCCTATGGGCGTGCTTATGGGCTGCTGGGCATGCTGATGATGATGAGCATGCTAATGGGCACTGGGGCTATCTGTTAGGCATGCTGATGGGCACTGGGCTGCAGCTAGGCACACTGCTGGGCATTAGGTTGCTATTGGGCATGCCATGGCATGTCAGCGACAGTGTCAGGTCATGGCCCGTGGTGTTGTCAGGGCATGTCATCGACAATGTCAGGGCATGGCTAGGGGGGCTGTCAGGACATGTCAATGACAATGTCATGTGGCTATCAGGGTATGCCAGTGACAGTGTCATGGGACTGTCAAGGCTAAGCCATGGCCTAGTCAAAAGGAAACACGTGAGCCACGTTCCAATTGACTTGTGCCTTTCCCGTAATCTTCCAAGGGCATGCACTATACGCTTAGGGAAGTCCTTCATAGCTAGGATTGACCCCAAAAGTGACCCGATCTCAGTTGTCCATACATGTCTAGGACCTTGCCCTAGGACATTTTTTGTTGGGGTCTTAACATACCTAGAGTGCACGATGTTCACATCCCCCATTGACATGGAATGTGCGTATTAGGACTAAAATTGCTGGTGGGCCACGTGGTGGCCGTGGGCAACGACAACAAGCTTGGGATTGACGGGCATGGCTAGCAACCGTGAGCCTCTCGAGGGCATTGGGCAAAGTTTAGACATTGCCCACCACGCACTGCCACTATCCCCGGCAACCACCATGGCTGCGGTAGAGAATGCCGGTGGCCTTATTGGTGGTAGGGGGTTCCCTTAGACGAGCTTGAAGGGATCACGAGTGCAAGAGACATGCACCAGTCGTGTTGCCATGCATGACTTTTACATGTATGGCACTGTCCACTTAGTGACATGTGTGATGAGTGTCGTGTATGCTGGCCAAGGTGTCCTACGTGGCATTGTACACTTAAGTGTGCAGTATTTTCCCACTAGTGCATGTGTCCCATGCACAAACTATACCCCCGAGTCATGAAGATAAGTGGCACAGTCACTTGAGCTGCAAGTGCCATGTGCAGGCACTTAAGTGTTCGGTGTTATCAAATACATGGGTGATGTAGAGTTTACTTGCCCGATCTTTGCAATGGTGTTGTTAATAAAAATAAGAGATGTAAAGCTAGGAGTACTTATATGGAGGAGGCTTGATTCGTTCATTCGAAGATTTATTCAGGGTATCAAAAAATCGTCCTTCTCCTATCTCCGGCTTAGAAAGTGAATTAGATCTCACAAATGGCGCTACTATTGATACTAAAAAGTGAGTCATTTCTGGCCCACTATGATGATTCGGGCCTCGATCGGTGTGATCTGGTGCCCCTGATAGTGGTCTAGAGCGACAGTACAGTGTCAGTGTATACATCTATGGTAGTAAAATGAAAATAAATGCATAGAAATTAAAGAGAGATGAACACCCAGATTTACATGGTTCAGCATAATGCCTACATCCACTATATTTGAAGAGGGAAAATCTACTATAATATTCTTGTTTCTAGTCCCTCATAGCCTCTCATTTCTCACTATACAATGGTAATCTCGGATGCATTTGTTGGAGAAAAACATCTTCACTGGAACTCCATTTCCAGAGGTTGAAGGAGAAGTCGAAGAAAAAGAGGAAGACAGTGATCTAGACGCCCCCTTTTTATCTTATCACTTTTCCCGCGTGCCCCCCTATAGTGGTAAGACAGAGCCTGTTTTGCTTGTCTCACCATCTCTCCCTTTCCCCACTTTCTCTTGACATCCTCCTACCTCCTAACACACCCCCTTACCTTCTAACCCCTCTTACCTTACCTTCTGACCCCCCCTGCCCCCCCTTACCTCGCTGACACTCCTACCTCTTGACCTCCTGACACCCTCTACTTCCTATCCCCCTCCTCCCCTTTTCGTCCTCTAGTGGTGGCCTGGAGGGTTGAAACTAATCTTGGGCCTCATTATTTTACCCCTTCACACCTCACATTCATATCGGCATTTGACACACTGCTTCTTACTTCAGAGTAGATGGCTCAGATTCTTGCTTTTGATGCTTCTTACTTCATGATAGATGCCTCACATTCTCGCTTTTGATGCTTCTTACTTCAGGATAGATGCCTCACATTCTCGCTTTTGACACACTGCTTCTTAATTGTTTGAGACCAATTTTTTTTTTAGGGGCCTAGAGTAGATGTCTCACATTCATATCGACGTTTGTTACTTTAGCCTTTGAGGAACTGTACTTATTATGTATCAACACAATCACATTTCATTTTTTAGGAGCAATCTTTATAATTTTTTACATAAATCCAACTGCTATATCTTTAGCTTGGTTAGTGTACTATCAGATCGCATACTATGTGAGATTACATAGAATCTTGAATTTACATTTTATATAGATTCTCTTGGTATGTTTTTCATGTCATGTGGAACAATTTCTTTTTTCTTTTTTATATTCCTCCTGCTCTCTTTCAACGGAGCCTTATTTTCAATTCTAATACTATTAGAAAACACAGCGGAATACCTTAAGCACAGCTTGTTGAGTTGCTCCACAAGTCTATCCAGCTTGAACAAATAATCCATCAAGTCTCAAAAATCTCCTCTCGGTGGTGAAGTGTAGTTTATAGAATAAACTAGAATAACACTCCACACATCCACAATTTAGATACTTTTTCAAAAGAGAACAAAGAAGAGAGATTCTATACTTTTTAAAATTACTACAGAACTATTTGAAAGGGGCTATATATAGCCCTCCCTATGCATCTCATACGGAGACTAGCCTTTATTCATTGCAATAATGAGGCCGTTGCCACTTTTATTCAAAAACATGTAATAGCCATGGCCCATTAAGGCATGGGAGTGGTTTTCCCACATGAACGCCCCTCCATCTTACAAATACATTATTAGAAGTGTACTTCCAATTTAGGGGAAACTATGCTAGAATTCTTTCAACGCAATGTCTACTAATTGGGTTTTTTTTTTTTTTTAATCTAATGATTTTTATTTGAAAAAGGGTCCCAGCCCGTTTGGTAAATTGTTCTTTTATGATCAATTTATGTACCCTTCTTTTATGATAATCGAATTACATTTGGGTCAATCCAATTTTTTCGACACAGAAAAGTCTTATTCGTACATGTATTGTATATGTGCATTTTTTTTTCCCATCTTTCACAGTGGTCATTTAAAGTACAAAAGCAGGGGGAGACAATCTCATTACTGAAGCAGACCCTTAGGGGCTGAAGTTTTTCATCTAGATGACCCACCAATAAAGCAAAGCAAAACTAAAATGACAAAACACCTCTTGAAGCTTTAAAGCTTTATAGATTGCGGCTAGGCATATAATTGAAGTTTTAAGATATGTATATGAATGCTTTGCGGTTATGGCTGCTTGTACATTTAATTGGTTGTTTGTACATTTAAGTTGTTTGTCAAGTTGTACGGCTGTTTTGTTTAGTTTGTTAAGCTGGTATTTAAGTTGTTTGATTTCTTAAAATTATAAATCTTTAAGAATGACGATTTGATGAAAATCTCTTATTCATGACTCTCTTACAAAATGATGGATAAGGTATTAATAGCACTCCAATAATTAGCATACATGATAAAGTTATGCTCTAAGCATCACAACTTGAAGGTGAAAAAATGTCACCCACTAAGAAATCTCAACGAGGTGAGTCTTTCACCGTAGAAGAGGTCCACTCACAATTGCAAATCTATCTTGAAGTACTCCAAATGCAAGCTCCACATCTTTTCTTGTTGACTCATAGGCAGCAACAAAATGTTCTCCCTTGTGGAGCAAGAATTATTTTCACTAATTTTGTCCAAGAAGAATGTATACTATCAACAAGATAATATCACCTTGTTTACTCATAACCATTCCTGAAAACCCACGTCATTGTCCATCATCTAGTAATCTGGTTATATTGCTGCTATTTGGAGACATCAAGTACTCATCAGAAAAAAATTGTCACGATCGCTTTAAAAAAAGTTTTTATACTCAACCATGCGATGCTTTCTACGATCCTCAAATATTCACCAATAAGATTTGTCGTGTTACTTCATATGCGAGCATATTAATTGGTGCAATCATCTTTTGAAAGGAAGACAATCCAAACTTTCCACTTGTATCTCTTTTTTGAAGAAAATAATCATTATAAACTTTTATTATATAATGGATGCATAAAAATATATTACGACTCATTCAAAACATCCTCTTTAAAATTACATTTGGCAATTATATTGATGGCTAAGTAAAGTAATAATTCTAAAGGCTTTGATGATTTTCTAATGGATCACGTCAAATGAATGTACGATGTTGTGGAGGAAGACGACGTGAACTAGATGCTTTCTTGGTACCCCTTCGTTCTTGTTCTATTGTAATTGCTACAATCATATCAAATTCATTATCAAAATAATCGTCATATACAACAATATGATAAATATTCCAAGATAGATCAATAGAGATATGAGAATGGTGTAATTTCAAGAATTGCAAGAAAATATATTAGAAATTTCAAGAAGTTTCACGAGTACGAAGTAGTTAGAGATTGATCTACTTACAGAATTTCAATGAGACTACTAGCTACAACAAAAAGTCGTTAGGAGAAGAAATGTTGGCAGAAGAAGGTTCTTGGTTTAAAAATTGTAGATATAATTGTTAGATAGAATAGAGGTTAGCAAAATAAGATAGTTTGATAGAAAATATAGATATTCAACTGGTATATTAAGACATTTATATAGAATTTTAGATATTACCATTGAATGACTATTGAAAATAGAGTAAAAATAATAATTTAATTAAACTATGATTACACTCCAGGAAAAAATAAGGCCTCCGGGAAAATATAAAACTCTACCTATTCCCTTCTATGAATCTCAATATAAAACTCTTTAAAAAAAATTATTCAAGATTTTCTGTAAGGCCCAATAAATACCACATCTCATTGAAATTCTTTAACACTCCAAAAATTTTAAAAGTTTATAGCCAGGTCCTGCCCAACTGCAATGACTCCATTTTTCCAATAGGAATGCCAGATGTAATCCAAGCTTGGAGAAGGAAGAAATAAAGATGGCCCCATGGGAAATGTGGTCAGAAACCCATACTAGAGAGTTCGATCTCTACGACGAAACTGATTATCTTCATGCATAAGGATACTAAATTGAAAAATCATAGCAAACCTCCCTTTTTCTTTCTCTATTGCAATTCTGGAGGCTGTAGTTTCCCATTATTTGTTTCCATTTTCAAAAGAAAAATGTAAGAACAATGAGAAGACTAATAAACGGTAACATTTCATTAAGAAATTCAGTTGGCCACCTACTGCCACAAGCGTCAATAGAAAAAACATGATTAATTTTTTAAAAAAAGAACAAGCAAACCAGATTGATAATGAGCCTCTTAAGCTTCTGATCGGCATATGCCAGCCCGTACCTGGCTAGACATGAATATCATCACTTTTTATTCTCCTAATTTTGAAATCTTTGGGATCAAAACAATGTACATATATATAAGCATGAAAATACTTTCTTTTCTTTCCCTAAAATGACATAGTATACATAAACCACAACAAAGGCCCTCCCCGGTTTGCCATCTTCGCTACCAACCTACTACACAGTTGATTCCTCAATGCATCACGTCTTTAAATTTACATACCGGCTGGATGTGGGAAGCCGAGATCAGTCTGCCGCCGCACATGCTCTGGTATGAGCCTATTGATCAGCTCCGGTGACGCTCCTCGTAGCTGTAGACAAATTGGAATTACCTTGAGTTAATTGATCTGTAGCAAGCATCAAATACTGAAATCACAATAAATAAATAAACAAAACTAGAATACATAAGGGCGATAGGAAAGCATCAGTGAGGATGTGTGAAATGTGATTTATATGCCTCCAACAGTCTGAGATAGGACCCTTGCACTTGCCATAGCTACTCAAAGAAATCGACTGCCTCTACCTAACTATGAGAATTTAGAAAATTGAAGTAATTAGTTGCCTCTACCATCAAGATCTTCAAACTACGAGACCGGCCACATTAATGGCATGGGATCCCATCAATGAGTTTGTTATATATAGGTACTTTGTTAGGTACATTAAATTATATATAGGTACTTTGTTAGGTACATTAAAGCTTATTCCCACAGCAGGAGTAACAGACCTACAGCCTCAGAAGAATAGAGCTGTTCCGCAACTAGGAATGACAATGATGAACAAACGACAACGTCTGCCAGTGCTAATGCAAAATATGAAAATTATTCCTGGCATTCTGTTAAGCTAGAATACCAAATATGTAACAATAAACCAAGAAAATAATTTAGGATTATATAGTAGGAAGGAGAAGACAGAATCTCCAAGAGTACAATAACAGGAACAAACCAAAATGCAAGCAGCATATGACTGCCAAGCTGCCAGCAGTGACTGCATTAGTATCTGATCCTGATGCATCAAAAAGACAAGAATCCTGATTGCTGATTCATGCATAGATAACTTTTGATTCTATCATAAGGATAGGTTAACTGCTAAGAATCTAAGCATACGAAGCCTGATGGTGTACCCCTCAACTTATGAACCACGGTCACCAAAATGCACAATAAACAAGGGACATGCCACGCATATGAAGCTAGAGTAATTCAAGATTGTTTTTCTTCAAATGGAAGAGGCTACATACTTCCTGCTTAAAGTTGAAAAGCGGGGGAAATGGGCGGCCATTTGGAAGACGGGCCTTGGGCTCACGCAGCTCATCAAAGAAAGGGTGCGCACATGCTTCTAACTGCAATATCAAAAACCAACAAGAGGGAAAATGATAGGTCAGATATACATAGGATGACTATAAGTTATATTACCAAAGAATATTGAAAGGAATGGACAGAATGGAACTCTGAATTGTATCAGCAAACTGTAGAAGTTGCAGCCCACACAACAGAAGACAGCAAACCAATGCGGCTTAATTAAAATTGATTTTCCAAAAGCAGATGAAAGAAGATTAGTTCTTATGTCATTGGGCTTTATCACGATACTAAAATTAGATTTTAATTGAAGGATGTCCAACTCACCGCGGTGCACCGAAGGCTTGGTGAATATTGAAGAAGCCGTGAAGCAAGGTCAATTGCTTCAGGAGGCATTCGTTTGTGGAAAACCTGAACAGACCCCAAAGTCAGCATTACATAAATGGATCAGATCCAAGTATAATAAACCCCATATTCAACAGCAATTGATGAATATGCAAGAATGTGAACAGAACCTCTGATTGGTCCATTAGAAACAAGATGTTTTAAGAAAATAAAGTCAGCAGTTTTTAGAGCTCATCCGCCTTCTCTAAAATATGATGATTGTCTGCTGGTGCATCTAGAATGTAATCAAGTCTCAAGATTTGGGCAACACCACTTATTTGCTTACCCAATCATATCTGGTAAACAATTGAGAAATTGTCATGTAGTTAAAGATGGACAAAAGTATACCTTGTGCCAAGGATGCGCTTTAATTTGAGGGAACCTAAAATCTGTATAATCTGGATTCATGCAGCGAATTTCTTCTCGAGTTGGAGTACCAAGAACCTGCAAGCACTTAATGTATCATCACAAAATTACCAGAGTTGAATATCCCATAGTAACATTGATAGACAGCAAGGCTTCACCTTGATAATTTCAACAAGTTGGTCGACTGCATTTTCTCCAGGAAACAAAGGCTATCATAACATTTGAAATTATGAGAAACAATCATATATAACAGAAGATTAAATACAGCTAGAAGTTTGAGAAAAAAGTTTTTCACTTCACCACATAATTTTCAACGGAATTGACTAACCTGACCCACAAGAAGCTCAGCAAGGACACAACCAGCTGACCAAATATCTATTGATGTTGTATATTCTGTTGCGCCAAATATCAGTTCAGGAGCCCGATAATAACGAGAGCATATGTATGATATATTTGCTTCACCCTTGACCTGTGATAACAACAGAAAACCATGAAAGACCAAAACATTTGTGGGAAATAATCTGTTGGAAACCTAGACATCATGTTAGACAAGATGTATCTTGTATAAAGCAGCATGCTACTATAGAAGTCTGTATGAACAACCGCAAACATGCATTTTAAGACTCAATTCATATGTGAATCAGTATCAAATTCTCTCAAGAGACAACTGCATAATGCACAGTTCTTTCATTGCATAAGCAGACCAAATGAGCTCACCTTCTACGTAGCCACATGCCACAGTATGAATTCCACGATATGTAGAAAGGTATTTTCTAGTATTTATTAGTTATTATCGGATTTGTTCTTTTTTTCGTTTTTTTTTTCCCTTCATTTTAAACAATACCGGCTTTCAAGACTAGAGCTATCAACCACTCAACCTACTCCCCCTAGAAAAAAGAAGGCATTAAGAGGACCTCATGGCCCAACCCTAGACATTTTAAGATCCTTTTTCAAATCAAAGCTGCTCCCATTTCAATTCAAGAGATAGTAAATAAATACATCCCATTGCACTGATCAAGGGCGATTGTAGTGACTGGGGGGATCAAAGCCCGAGAAGTGAATTATTTATGAGCAAAGCATTCTTCTCATGGCTAGATCCAATCGCTTGGTCCTTGCGGAAAGGAAAAATGATTTTAACTTCTTCCTTTCAAAAAGGGAGGATTAAGAAAATTCTATTGATTGCAGATTTCTCCGGAACTCCAGGAAAAACATAAAAAAATTAAATTAAATTAAAAATAAAATAAAAAATAAATTAAAAAAAAAAGAGAGAAAAGAAGCCTTGAATGGTATGACCCCTCCTCCACTACCCCATTATTAAGGGGCAATCTCATAGTTCTTGGTATGTGAAGATCCGTTGTTAGGTGCTCCATTTTATTTTCCCATTGAGGCCAAACCTCAACCACTACTCGAGAGATAGTTGTCCATATACTAATAAAGAATGTATGGATTCTCAAGAAGAGAGGACCAATCCCCCCGAACTACCCAAATCCCCATGAGTGAATAGAAAGTCAAATCTACATTGGATCTCACTTGAATTGCCCATCTACTCAGGAGACATTTGGTTTCAAAGTCCGGTTCGAACAAAAGTATGTCATGCTAATTTGCCTTGGATGATCAACATCTCAGGGTCAAGGAGTGATGAGCCCACTGAACTATCCATGTGGCTAGGCCTCATTTGTTTTCAGAGATGAGATGAGCCCACTGAACTATCCATGTGGCTAGGCCTCATTTGTTTTCAGAGATGAGATGAGATAAATTGAGATAAATTGAATAAAATATTATTAGAATATATTATTTTTGTATTGGGACTTTAAAAAATTGTATTGAGATTTGAAAAAGTTGAATTGTTTATTTTATTTTGTATAGAAATTTAAAAAAGTTGTAATGATTAAGATGAGATGAGATGAGAGTTTTATGAAAACAAACGAGGCCTTAAGAGCCCTCATAGCCCAGGCACAACAACGCAATCATTAGGGGCATGCTCTACCATTGATCTAATAGCCTGTTGTGCAGTCCTCCCACCAAGGTCTACTATGCCAAAGCGAGAGAAACCCCATCCCTTTCTTTCCTTTTTTATGTTCCCATGTCACCATACAAGACTATTTCTTTCTTTTGCTTAACAGTAAGAATACAAGAAACCCCTAAACAATATTTATGACAGGAATAACACCCGCCCCACCCCAAAGGAAAAAGAAGAAGGAATACAAAAAAAAACAAGTAGAGTGCATTCATAGGGACATGTTAATGCTGGCTGAGAAAACTTTTCGATTAATTATCAAAGAACTATTAAGTGAAGAAATAAAAGCCTATAAAATGTTTCTTTATATCTGTAGTCAGGGAAAAAATGAAAGTCATAAGCCAATGAAAAATTCATATTTGGGGGTTCATTGGCTTCAAGTGCTTTTGGATCAAATCTTGTGGCACTTGCATTGCAATTTTTTTTATGAGCACACTTGAGTTGCAATTGGCCATGGAGAAAAAGTTAAAAAGTTTTCATGAATATATAGCACTGACTCAAACATAACAAATTACTTTGTAGCAGCTACCATTGTTGTAACAAGTATCTGAGTGAAATTAAAAAAAAATAAATGTGAAGACACATACAAGAACTTTAGCACTTCCGAAATCGCAAAGCTTAACCCGGTGGGTGAGAGGATCAACCTGCAGAATATATATAAAATACATTTGGGTGAAACAGTCCTGCTTATTTAAGAAAAGCAAATGTTGGATAACATACCAAAAGATTCTGAGGCTTCACATCCCTATGGCAAACACCAGGAACAGTATGGATATATGCCAGCCCCCTAAAGATCTGAGATGCATTTTGCATTTATTACCAGAATTTTAAATAGCGAAAAGAAGATTCAAGGAAAAATAGTGATCTAAACAAACAAATATGATAATGCAAAAGAGAAAAAATAAACTCATACTTGATATGTATAAAGTTTAACATAGATGAGGGGCATCCTCTGGTTCATGCTGCTGTAATGCTTTAGAACCCGGTATAGAGTCTCAGGAACGTATTCCATAACTAAATTCAGAAAAAGTTCATCTTTACTTGTCGTAGAGAAGAAACAATGCTTCAGAGAAACCACATTTGGGTGATCCATCATGCGCATTAACTGCAGCTCACGATTTTTGTACCGCTTGTCCTGCAAGACCTTATTTATGGCCACTGTCTCCCCAGTTTCTAAGCATTTTGCCTGAATAGTGTGTTATCAATTGCTACAATGAATACAGGATACCATGAAAAATCAGTTGTTACCGTAAAAACACATATAGTTCTATACCTGAAAAACAATTCCAAATGATCCACTCCCTACAACACGCTCTGCCATGTAGCTGATAGTCTGTAAGCGGCATCACAACAAATATCCCAATATACAAGATAATAAGAGGGATAAAAAATATAAGCTCCTTAGTTATCATCAGCAATTCAACATTCAGAATTACTAATCAATTGCTTAGAGCTAGATAGTAGCACCAATAGGGATCCAAGCACAATTTTCACAAGGCGTTAGCATTAGTCATTTCTGATGATCATATATCTCTAACCAATAAAGAGTACTGCATTTTTTCTATAAAATTTAGAGGAGCTGAGAACAACAGCAGCAATAACAATAACATTAAAAAAGCGCAGTTCCTAACCTGTTTGGGTTCACCATTTTTGCCTCCAATGGTGGTGGAAATGATGTGACCAGTGACTGCATCATTCGCCTCGACAACAGAGGATGACATTTCCTACAATACATAGCAACACAGTATGAAAAAGCTACAAATTATACACAAGCCTTGCCCACCTGTAACCAATGGCATTTGGGCTCATTTACGAAAAACCCTGTCTTAATGAACTATAAAACATGCATAAAAACACAGGAACAATAAATTTCAGCACGAGTCAGCTTAACGTAGATGACAACATCAATTTGCAAAAAACACATTTTTTCACAAATAGGGCCATATCTGCGTAAGTACTTCTTTCCACATAAGTTCATTAGAGTGAGTCGCAAAAAAAAAAAATGCAAATGTTGCCCTATTATCAACGATATTTTGTGGAATTGCCAAGATCCCATGATTATGACAGCCGTTGGCTAAGCCAAAAAAAAAAAAACGAGGTGTTCTAAGCAGAACTAAAGTCAGCATAGAGCTGAAACGCATTTATGATCCAACGAAATAGCAAATGCATATCGATGAAAAACTAGGAATGAGATGGCACCGTGAGAACGTGACGTTGAAGAAAGTCAATGCGAAAGGAGCTCAAAGAATATGTGTATAGGAAAGGCAATTTTAAGGCGGCTATAGCTCACAAGAAAGCATCACATGCTATAAGTGGCTTGAAACCCAATCAAAGAGATTAACAAGGAGAGAATCAAAGGACGTTCACTTCATGAAGCAAACTGGTACCTTTTGAGAGCAATCTAACAAGTATAAAAGTAAAAGTTCCCAATGGTCATGGCAGGGTTAAGGGAAAAAATATGCAACTTAACGTCCAAAACAGAAGGAGTGCTAGCACCAACATCAAATTTCCTGGGAAAGAATCGATAATCAAACATTTAATCAAGCTAAAGAGTGACGAAATTACATGAAAGAGTTCATAAGTTCAAATAGAACGAAAATGCCAGACCACAAAAAAGGAGGGAACTAGTATTGATCTGTTTGGTTACTTAGAAAATTAAGGATAAGAGGAAAAGTCCACGGAAAAGGGAAAAAAAAAATCCCCGTACCCCAGATAAGCCTGATATAAAAAAATAAGCAATTTAAACAGTACTTAAGTTATCTTTTCTTTACATTATTTTAGAAAGATTTCATCGCTTAATGAAACTAAAGTCTAAAGAACATGGCCCAAGAAAGGAAAGCTCAAAGATCAAGATCTCGACCATCAAAAAATAAAACAAAAAAATGCAGATAATCTCACAAAATAAGAAAAAAGTAAGGAGTTAAAGGGAAAAAAAACGAATAACATTGCGATCAGAGACCGTGGGGAAATCCGGCCACTAAAAACTCCCAGAAACCTCCGAAAAAAATATAAGAGAAAGGAAGCACAGAGAGTCCCAGATCGGCCAGAATTCAAAGAAGAACAAAGGCCCAGAGCTGGATCGTAGTAGATAAATGAAGAAACACAGAGTCATAGGGTGTGTACAATGAGCGAGGGCCAGAGAGAGGATTGTTCAGTTTGAGCAACCAACCTTATCGGAGGCGTCCATTTCAGAAGGAGCTTTCAGAAGCTCAAGAATCTTCTGCCTGTGTTTGAAGTTGTGGTGGTTGATGCTTGTTAGGACTGGCGGCCATGGCAACGAAACTCGTACAAACTGCACTCAAAACTTCTACCTTATTCCTCTTCTCCTGTCTGTCTCTGTCGACGTCTCTGTCTGCGTCTCTGTTTGTCTCAAAGAAGTGGGGCCAGGCGTTTTTCAATTTAGAACGGGCAGAACAGAATACCCACGCGATCTTGAGTGGCAAGTTACGACACGCTCCAATTAGACTGCTCCGTTTGGCAATGCTGTCTTGTTCCTGTCTGAGAACAGTTGGGGACGACGACAGAATGAAGTGGGAAAGCTAGCCTTTTATTTAGAATAATATATTTTTAAATTGAATAATTTTACTTAACATTTATATTATTTTTATTTTTTATAATAAATATATAGTATATAGATATTAAGTAAAATAATTTAATTAATTTAATAAAAATAAATTAAATTAAAATAATAAAAATAAAGAATATTTGTAAAATATATAAAATGGAAAACAATGAGTCCGTACAATGTGCGGACTGGATTAAGGTTGCAATTCTATGGATAATGTGGATTCTCTATCCACTGTACATTTATTTCTTTATCAAATGAAATAAACAAGTAGAATGAAAATCATTTTCATTGTTCCCACAATTAGGTCACCTTTTTCGGCAAAGTGAATCCGATTTTGGTTAAAGGTCATTAACAAGACCATGAACAAGTCACTTCACATTAAAACAGGAAAAAAGCTACCATGCTGCCTAATCTTTACCGTTCTATTTGACCACTTGTAAATTTTTTTTATTTAATGATTTAGAAAGTAATTTTTAATATATTAATTATTTTTTATATTTTTAAAAATATTTAAAAATGATAAAAAATAAAAAAAAAATACTATTTTTACACTAGTAGTCACTTGCAACGGTAAGCTACAAGTGGCATGCTAGCTTTACTCTGAAAATAGACTGTTTTTCTAATCAAATTTGCATTAAGAATAAATACAAGAATACAAGAGTTGAGGCGGACTCTAACAAAAAATTCATTATGGAAACTATAATGCATAAAAAAAGGAACAAATAAAATAAATAGATAATATGTCCAATAAACTAGATTGAAGCCTTTTGTTCTTTGGCCAATTTAAGGTGGAGATCCGGAGTCTTCTCTCTCTTTTTTTTTTCTCTAGAAGAAAGATGATGTTAAGTGGGATCCACTGAGATTCCAATAGAATTGGAGGTGGTTAAGGGTAGAGGGGCAAACTTTAACGACTGCCTATCATCTAGAAGTGACTGGATTTGGTGGCGACTACTAAAATTCGATGGTGAATGATGAATGATAAAGAGGAAAGGTGGGAGCAATTCAAGCTAACGGAAGAAGAAGCTCTGAATATAGAGCTTGGAAATGATGTTTTGGATGACCTGAATTACAAAGGAGATTTAAGCTTGGTTGGGAAGGTATGGATGCAAAGGAATATAAGCAAAGTAGTGATTGAATCCACGATGGCCAAAGTGTGGAGGATGAGTAAGAGAGCTAAGTTCTAGGAGGTGGGATCATATATTTTTTACATGGTGTTTGCAAACCAAGATGATAAGCAACTTATTCTAGAGGGAAGGCCTTGGATATTCAACAACCATTTGTTTGTGACTTTGCAGTTTGATGGATTCACACCATCACAGAAAATGAACTTCAGAAGTGAAAGAATCTAGGTTCAAATGCATGATTTACCACTAGCGTGTATGAACAAGGAACAGGGGCAGATTTTAGGAGGCACGAATGGCAAAGCAGTGGAGGTGGATATGAAGGAGGCCGATGGGAGTGGATGGGGTTTGTTCTTAAGGGGCTAACAAAAATAGACTTACTAAAACCTCTAGCGAGAGGAATGACTGTAACAATCAAAGGGAATGCTCATTTGATTCCCATCAAGTATGAGAAATTGCCGCACTTCTATTTTAGGTGTGGATGCATTGTACATAATGATTCAGGGTGTAAGGGGAAAGAGGAGGGTGAGGCTCAATTTGGAGCCTGGTTGAGAGCAGGATAAGAGCAAAAAAAAAAAAGAGGGATTTAGGAACTTAGAATGGAGTTTTAAAAAATACATAGAGGTGAAGGGAAGAGATGAAGGGGAAAAAGTAGTTAATGACATGGTGGAGGAAGTGGGGGAGGGGTAGAGGAGAGAAGATGCAAGAGAGGCCCTTCTTCAGGAGTTTGAGTCAGGTAGAGGGGTGGTAAGAGGGGAAAGAAGTGAAAAACCAGAGTCAGGAGGATAGGAGTATAACAGCAAAAGATGGGTAGGATAATAAAGAAGATGAGACAGTGTAAAAAGGAGCGGAGGTATTGGCTAAGAACTCTATGGAAATGGTGAAGGAAGCGGGTGACAGTAACTGTATGAATGATACAAGTAACAAAGAAAAAATAAAATGAGCATGAGCATGAAATAGAAGAGCTAGAGAGCAAGGTAAGAAGGCTAACTCACAAATTGTGTTATCTTCTTTAAAAAGAGTGCTGAGATCTGTTGTTGATAGAAATGAGGAGGAAAGGGATTAGGGATGTAAAAAAAACCTCGAAAACCGGAAAACTGGTCTGGACAAGCCCAAACCGGACCGGATGGACTAGTTTTGAACCGATCTAGTCTGGAACCGGTTTCTATAAAGGAAAAACTGGTCGAAACTGGTCCGGTTTTAGTTCTAGACATTTTTGGCCCAAACCGAACTAGTTGTATTTAATATATATTTTAATTTTTTTTAAATATTATATATAATGTGTATTATATTATATATAATATATAAATTATAATTATTTATCTTATAAATAATTATAATTTATAAAATAAAAGTTTAATCTTAAACATGAAAATTTAATTGATCATATGCTTTAAATATAAAATATATATATTAATAACATTTTATGGCCTAGTAAATTAAAATTATCAACATATTCCTTTTGAATATTTGATAAATACATACTAATGTCTATTGGTATTTTAATTGCATTTTATGCCTATTAGTATTAGTAATTCACTTTAAGTATATATAAAAATAACTATATAAATCATTATAGTATTAGTAGTTATACTAATACTATATCATTATAATCTATATGATACTATAGTGAATCAATGATGTAAGAACCCGTTAGAAATTCAATGGTAGAATTTCTATAGACTTTAGAAACCTCGTGAAATGAATCGATCAATTGCACAGGTTTTAGCTTGTCAATATAATCAGTGTTATCACTCACTATGGTGCTAGAAATGCGATTTTAATTATTTGAGATAGTTATAAGTGTCAGAATATGTTATGGTTTATACCACTAGACTCACTTGAATATTTAGGATTTTATAGCGCAATAACGCATTCTCATAATTTCGGACGAAACAGTTGTTTGAAACTATGAATTTATTTATAGGGGCACTTCGGGGTTGAGTTTTGGTAAACGGTTTTTACTGTAGGTTAATATGAATATTTAGGATTTTTCAGTACTAAGTTTATTATGCATTTTTTCGAAGTAAATAGTAATCTCGATAAGCGTACTAAGTGCAGTGTTTTCAAAATCACAGTGTGGAATGCCTAAATTAGGTTAGAGAAGTTTTATTTGGATACTTGGCAAGATCTTAGCCACACATAGTGAATAGTATTAGACTCTTGACACAAAGAGAAACCATCAAATGGATTTATGAAAGAAATCAAGGTGTGAGATCATGCCACCTAAACAAAACCCTTTTCATCTGATCAACCATTTGAGCCAAATCAAAGAGGGTTTCAACCCTAGTGAAATCATAAATGGTTAGAATCCATTGAAACCCCAAAAATTGGTTGAAACCGAAACCCTAAACGGTTTCCCCAAACCCTAAAGTTGGCCTTCAAACCCTTTTTGATCCAATTTCTAGCATTGTGTTTAATCACTTGATTAAATCACTTCCATATGCTATTAATTTCTCAAATTCTTGTTATGACATCATTATCCAACCTTTTAAACCTTGGAAATTTGATTGGGCCAAGAAAAATTGGATTTGGGCTTGATAGCATCTCAAACCCTAACCAAACCCCCTTTAAACCCCAAATTGAAGCCCACTTGGTTGAGGCCCACCAAGGCCCACAATTTGGCCACCTTGGCAAGGCTTCTTGGAGAAGTTTCCTCCCCCACATGGCAGACCATTCAATGCCCTTGGCTGCACCCAATAGTGCCTTGATGGGATGGAGAAACCCACCCCATCAATCTCCATAACTCACAGCTTCTACAGTCAGTCCTTTCCCCTCTCTATTCTCTATTCTCTATTCTCTACAAAATTCTTAAGTCGTGCAAGAGACACTTACTTCCCTTTCATCACTTCTTCATCCCGTTCTTAGAGAAAAACCCAAAAGAGCTCTCTCGGGTAGATTTCTGGCTCTTTTTACATGGAGATTTTTGACCCTTTGTAAGTATTTTCACACGATGACTTCTTCATAAAAATTGTTCCTATTTGAGTATAGTTTTCGTAGATGTATTATTCGTATCATTCCATGGTAATTTGGTTGGTCAAAAGTATTTTTAACCATGCAAAGGTCATTCTGGGCGTGAATCTAGAGAGTATGTTATGTTTTGGAGTTTTTGTCCAAGCTAATGGACATATCTTGGTCCGAAAATTTTATAGAGTGTTCTTAGCATGTGTTTAAGAGTGGTCATTGAGGTTTTGTTGCATGACTAAAGCTTTTGATGCTAAATTTTCTTAGATCTAGAAACTTGAAAACTGGAAGTGGCAAAATAGTTTTTATTTGGAGAAATTTTGAATATTTCGAGATTTGATCTTACTCTAAAGGCTTTGATATTTTTATATGATGATCCTAAGTTTCTTATTTTCATGTTAGGATGTTATTTTGAAGATATTTAGCATTAGTTTCAAAGATATGATTTTTCTATGCAAGAGGATTTCGGTTAAGCCTAAGATTTGATGTTTTTGGATTAGATCTATGTTTTATTGATTTTTAGTCATGTGATGCTTTATTTCGAAAATCTCACATTCTTAGGCCATTGATCAAGAGATTTATCAAAGCTAGTTGAGGAAAAAGTTTCTGTTTTTGGGCTAAGTGTAAAACCAAAAACTCCAAGTGTTATTTTGTGATTTTGGTGACTTTAGTTTGATAATTTAAAGCATGGTTGATGTTAGGATGATGTTATAAATATGTTAGAAGTAAGATTTGATTTTTGAAATTCTTGAAGATGTTTTGATTTAGGGTCAAAGCTTGTGATTAAGTATTTGGATCTTTTTACAAAAAGTTTGGTGTTGATTATTAGCTTTTTCTAAATTGATGTTTTAAGTATGATTGTAAAGTTTGAATAGGAAGATCTTTGTTGTAAAATTTTGGTTTAAGCATGAGTTTTGAAGTTGAAAGGAATTGCAACAAAAATCAAGAGAAATAGCCTATGGATGTTTCGGCCATAGTGTATTTTCCATAGTTATGATTTGTTTTAAATCTTTCTAAGTTAATATTTGAGTTTAGGACAAAATTTACATGAGGAATGTAAATTTTCCTCATGTAAATTTTGAAAATTTTTGGAGTATGTGAAATCCTTAAGTTAAGGGTAAAATGGTCATTTTTCCACATGTAGAGGGTAAAATGATAATTTTACTCTAAGTTAGCTTGTTTTCATGTTTCTAATTGTTAGTAATTAAATTTCTAACTTTTAGAATGACCTTTTACAGTTCCTCGTGTTTCGCGCTTTATTCTCGTAGAACGCGACGATCGAGGTAAGTTAGCTTCTAACTTACTATCAGTTTATTATGTATGTATGATGGGTAAGGGAACTGTAATTTATGTATGTATGTTATCATATATGTTATGTCATACTACGTCATTACATGTTTATCTGTTATGCATGATTTATTCTGTCACGAATATTTATTTGTTACACAATCTATTCTATCACGTATTGCTATATGTTATAAGTATGCCATGTTAAGTATGCCATATGATACATGTATGTCATATCATGTAATATTCACCATTGCAAGTATGTCATGTTAAGTAAAGAAGTCAGATCAAGTTTATGTTAAGTCAAGTATCAGATCACGTTTATGTTAAGTTATTCATGTCAATCATGATCCTAAGTGCTAGGATGGGATAACACCCTAGCGGAATTCCTTTGTTCACGCTGGAGTGTCTAAATAGGTGTGAAATTTCCTGGGTTAACGAAGTACAGTCAACAGGTTACGAATGGGGCCTAACTAGCTGGTCACCGGAGTGCGTCGAGCACTAACACCAATGGAGCCATATTTTATTTTACGTGTATTCATAGGACCACAACAATTGTGGAGCATGAAGTATGGGGCCACAACAACTGTGGAGCATACACTACGTGAGACACAACAATTGTGACACGTAGAATACTGGGGCCACAACAACTGTGGAGTACGTATTAACGCATTCACAGCTGGTGTAGATACCTTGTTGTGATGCGGTAATCGGCAAGGAACACGGCTCTAGGGGACCCGTGTAGCACCCATATGGTCACGTTATTAATTAAGTCTATTGAATAAGATTCCAAGTTCATGTCAAGAAGTTAAGAATAAGCAATCATGGTGACCCCATGATATAAGAATAAGTTTTAGATCAAGTCCACGTTAAGTCAAGTTTGAAATCAAATTCATGTTATGTTATATTATGCTCACGTACAAGTTATGTTCATGTTCACGTTAAGTTTCAAGTTCATGTGCATATCATGTTATATTCATGTTTATGATATGTTCAAGCTCACGTTCATGTTATGTTATGTTCATGTTCACGTTATGTTTCAAGTTCACGTTTCTGTCATTTTATGTTCACGTACATGTTATTTTTAAGTTCACGTTCATGTTATGTTATGTTCACGTTCACATTATGTCTCAAGTTCATGGTTATGTCATGTTATGCTCAGGTTTATGTTAAGTTCAAATTCATATTTATGTTATGCATATTCACGTTCATGCTATGATTCAAGTCCATGTTATGTTTCAAGTTCACGTTCATGTTATGTTGCTAGCCCATGTTATATTTTAAGTTCAAGTTTATGTCATGTCATGTCAAGTCAAGTTAAGTTTACGTTTCAGTTTAGGTTATGTCAGTTATGCTATGCTATATGTCAAGTTATGTTATGCTTATTTACGACTTTAATTATGTATTTATGCTTTTACTGTCATGCATTTATAATTAACCTGTGTGGGAGTTTCTTGTTAACTTACTGAGATTTGTAATCAAATCTCACCGTGGTAGTCCCAACTACCATTCCCCCCGAATGGTAGGCGATGTGTCAGGATTAGTGTAGGGAGCGAACATTGGTAGACTGAAGAAGGTNGAAAAGGGAAAAAAAAAATCCCCGTACCCCAGATAAGCCTGATATAAAAAAATAAGCAATTTAAACAGTACTTAAGTTATCTTTTCTTTACATTATTTTAGAAAGATTTCATCGCTTAATGAAACTAAAGTCTAAAGAACATGGCCCAAGAAAGGAAAGCTCAAAGATCAAGATCTCGACCATCAAAAAATAAAACAAAAAAATGCAGATAATCTCACAAAATAAGAAAAAAGTAAGGAGTTAAAGGGAAAAAAAACGAATAACATTGCGATCAGAGACCGTGGGGAAATCCGGCCACTAAAAACTCCCAGAAACCTCCGAAAAAAATATAAGAGAAAGGAAGCACAGAGAGTCCCAGATCGGCCAGAATTCAAAGAAGAACAAAGGCCCAGAGCTGGATCGTAGTAGATAAATGAAGAAACACAGAGTCATAGGGTGTGTACAATGAGCGAGGGCCAGAGAGAGGATTGTTCAGTTTGAGCAACCAACCTTATCGGAGGCGTCCATTTCAGAAGGAGCTTTCAGAAGCTCAAGAATCTTCTGCCTGTGTTTGAAGTTGTGGTGGTTGATGCTTGTTAGGACTGGCGGCCATGGCAACGAAACTCGTACAAACTGCACTCAAAACTTCTACCTTATTCCTCTTCTCCTGTCTGTCTCTGTCGACGTCTCTGTCTGCGTCTCTGTTTGTCTCAAAGAAGTGGGGCCAGGCGTTTTTCAATTTAGAACGGGCAGAACAGAATACCCACGCGATCTTGAGTGGCAAGTTACGACACGCTCCAATTAGACTGCTCCGTTTGGCAATGCTGTCTTGTTCCTGTCTGAGAACAGTTGGGGACGACGACAGAATGAAGTGGGAAAGCTAGCCTTTTATTTAGAATAATATATTTTTAAATTGAATAATTTTACTTAACATTTATATTATTTTTATTTTTTATAATAAATATATAGTATATAGATATTAAGTAAAATAATTTAATTAATTTAATAAAAATAAATTAAATTAAAATAATAAAAATAAAGAATATTTGTAAAATATATAAAATGGAAAACAATGAGTCCGTACAATGTGCGGACTGGATTAAGGTTGCAATTCTATGGATAATGTGGATTCTCTATCCACTGTACATTTATTTCTTTATCAAATGAAATAAACAAGTAGAATGAAAATCATTTTCATTGTTCCCACAATTAGGTCACCTTTTTCGGCAAAGTGAATCCGATTTTGGTTAAAGGTCATTAACAAGACCATGAACAAGTCACTTCACATTAAAACAGGAAAAAAGCTACCATGCTGCCTAATCTTTACCGTTCTATTTGACCACTTAGTAAATTTTTTTTATTTAATGATTTAGAAAGTAATTTTTAATATATTAATGTATTTTTTATATTTTTAAAAATATTTAAAAATGATAAAAAATAAAAAAAAAAATACTATTTTTACACTAGTAGTCACTTGCAACGGTAAGCTACAAGTGGCATGCTAGCTTTACTCTGAAAATAGACTGTTTTTCTAATCAAATTTGCATTAAGAATAAATACAAGAATACAAGAGTTGAGGCGGACTCTAACAAAAAATTCATTATGGAAACTATAATGCATAAAAAAAGGAACAAATAAAATAAATAGATAATATGTCCAATAAACTAGATTGAAGCCTTTTGTTCTTTGGCCAATTTAAGGTGGAGATCCGGAGTCTTCTCTCTCTTTTTTTTTTCTCTAGAAGAAAGATGATGTTAAGTGGGATCCACTGAGATTCCAATAGAATTGGAGGTGGTTAAGGGTAGAGGGGCAAACTTTAACGACTGCCTATCATCTAGAAGTGACTGGATTTGGTGGCGACTACTAAAATTCGATGGTGAATGATGAATGATAAAGAGGAAAGGTGGGAGCAATTCAAGCTAACGGAAGAAGAAGCTCTGAATATAGAGCTTGGAAATGATGTTTTGGATGACCTGAATTACAAAGGAGATTTAAGCTTGGTTGGGAAGGTATGGATGCAAAGGAATATAAGCAAAGTAGTGATTGAATCCACGATGGCCAAAGTGTGGAGGATGAGTAAGAGAGCTAAGTTCTAGGAGGTGGGATCATATATTTTTTACATGGTGTTTGCAAACCAAGATGATAAGCAACTTATTCTAGAGGGAAGGCCTTGGATATTCAACAACCATTTGTTTGTGACTTTGCAGTTTGATGGATTCACACCATCACAGAAAATGAACTTCAGAAGTGAAAGAATCTAGGTTCAAATGCATGATTTACCACTAGCGTGTATGAACAAGGAACAGGGGCAGATTTTAGGAGGCACGAATGGCAAAGCAGTGGAGGTGGATATGAAGGAGGCCGATGGGAGTGGATGGGGTTTGTTCTTAAGGGGCTAACAAAAATAGACTTACTAAAACCTCTAGCGAGAGGAATGACTGTAACAATCAAAGGGAATGCTCATTTGATTCCCATCAAGTATGAGAAATTGCCGCACTTCTATTTTAGGTGTGGATGCATTGTACATAATGATTCAGGGTGTAAGGGGAAAGAGGAGGGTGAGGCTCAATTTGGAGCCTGGTTGAGAGCAGGATAAGAGCAAAAAAAAAAAAGAGGGATTTAGGAACTTAGAATGGAGTTTTAAAAAATACATAGAGGTGAAGGGAAGAGATGAAGGGGAAAAAGTAGTTAATGACATGGTGGAGGAAGTGGGGGAGGGGTAGAGGAGAGAAGATGCAAGAGAGGCCCTTCTTCAGGAGTTTGAGTCAGGTAGAGGGGTGGTAAGAGGGGAAAGAAGTGAAAAACCAGAGTCAGGAGGATAGGAGTATAACAGCAAAAGATGGGTAGGATAATAAAGAAGATGAGACAGTGTAAAAAGGAGCGGAGGTATTGGCTAAGAACTCTATGGAAATGGTGAAGGAAGCGGGTGACAGTAACTGTATGAATGATACAAGTAACAAAGAAAAAATAAAATGAGCATGAGCATGAAATAGAAGAGCTAGAGAGCAAGGTAAGAAGGCTAACTCACAAATTGTGTTATCTTCTTTAAAAAGAGTGCTGAGATCTGTTGTTGATAGAAATGAGGAGGAAAGGGATTAGGGATGTAAAAAAAACCTCGAAAACCGGAAAACTGGTCTGGACAAGCCCAAACCGGACCGGATGGACTAGTTTTGAACCGATCTAGTCTGGAACCGGTTTCTATAAAGGAAAAACTGGTCGAAACTGGTCCGGTTTTAGTTCTAGACATTTTTGGCCCAAACCGAACTAGTTGTATTTAATATATATTTTAATTTTTTTTAAATATTATATATAATGTGTTTTATATTATATATAATATATAAATTATAATTATTTATCTTATAAATAATTATAATTTATAAAATAAAAGTTTAATCTTAAACATGAAAATTTAATTGATCATATGCTTTAAATATAAAATATATATATATTAATAACATTTTATGGCCTAGTAAATTAAAATTATCAACATATTCCTTTTGAATATTTGATAAATACATACTAATGTCTATTGGTATTTTAATTGCATTTTATGCCTATTAGTATTAGTAATTCACTTTAAGTATATATATAAATAACTATATAAATCATTATAGTATTAGTAGTTATACTAATACTATATCATTATAATCTATATGATACTATAGTGAATCAATGATGTAAGAACCCGTTAGAAATTCAATGGTAGAATTTCTATAGACTTTAGAAACCTCGTGAAATGAATCGATCAATTGCACAGGTTTTAGCTTGTCAATATAATCAGTGTTATCACTCACTATGGTGCTAGAAATGCGATTTTAATTATTTGAGATAGTTATAAGTGTCAGAATATGTTATGGTTTATACCACTAGACTCAGTTGAATATTTAGGATTTTATAGCGCAATAACGCATTCTCATAATTTCGGACGAAACGGTTGTTTGAAACTATGAATTTATTTATAGGGGCACTTCGGGGTTGAGTTTTGGTAAACGGTTTTTACTGTAGGTTAATATGAATATTTAGGATTTTTCAGTACTAAGTTTATTATGCATTTTTTCGGAGTAAATAGTAATCTCGATAAGCGTACTAAGTGCAGTGTTTTCAAAATCACAGTGTGGAATGCCTAAATTAGGTTAGAGAAGTTTTATTTGGATACTTGGCAAGATCTTAGCCACACATAGTGAATAGTATTAGACTCTTGACACAAAGAGAAACCATCAGATGGATTTATGAAAGAAATCAAGGTGTGAGATCATGCCACCTAAACAAAACCCTTTTCATCTGATCAACCATTTGAGCCAAATCAAAGAGGGTTTCAACCCTAGTGAAATCATAAATGGTTAGAATCCCAAAAATTTGGTTGAAACCGAAACCCTAAACGGTTTCCCCAAACCCTAAAGTTGGCCTTCAAACCCTTTTTGATCCAATTTCTAGCATTGTGTTTAATCACTTGATTAAATCACTTCCATATGCTATTAATTTCTCAAATTCTTGTTATGACATCATTATCCAACCTTTTAAACCTTGGAAATTTGATTGGGCCAAGAAAAATTGGATTTGGGCTTGATAGCATCTCAAACCCTAACCAAACCCCCTTTAAACCCCAAATTGAAGCCCACTTGGTTGAGGCCCACCAAGGCCCACGAATTTGGCCACCTTGGCAAGGCTTCTTGGAGAAGTTTCCTCCCCCACATGGCAGACCATTCAATGCCCTTGGCTGCACCCAATAGTGCCTTGATGAGATGGAGAAACCCACCCCATCAACCTCCATAACTCACAGCTTCTACAGTCAGTCCTTTCCCCTCTCTATTCTCTACTTTATGTCACATAGCTACCTCCAATCAATGGTCCTTCAAGCCATATCTTCCCCCTACAAAATTCTTAAGTCGTGCAAGAGACACTTACTTCCCTTTCATCACTTCTTCATCCCGTTCTTAGAGAGAAACCCAAAAGAGCTCTCTCGGGTAGATTTCTGGCTCTTTTTACGTGGAGATTTTTGACCCTTTGTAAGTATTTTCACACGATGACTTCTTCATAAAAATTGTTCCTATTTGAGTATAGTTTTCGTAGATGTATTATTCGTATCATTCATGGTAATTTGGTTGGTCAAAAGTATTTTTAACCATGCAAAGGTCATTCTGGGCGTGAATCTATAGAGTATGTTATGTTTTGGAGTTTTTGTCCAAGCTAATGGACATATCTTGGTCCGAAAATTTTATGGAGTGTTCTTAGCATGTGTTTAAGAGTGGTCATTGAGGTTTTGTTGCATGACTA
The DNA here is from genome assembly GCA_011037825.1 of Carya cathayensis. Classification (NCBI taxonomy): domain Eukaryota; kingdom Viridiplantae; phylum Streptophyta; class Magnoliopsida; order Fagales; family Juglandaceae; genus Carya; species Carya cathayensis. Next base: position 150,563 of record QGSO01000744.1, on the reverse strand, counting down.
AAGCTTTTGATGATAGATTTTCTTAGATCTAGAAACTTGAAAACTGGAAGTGGCAAAATAGTTTTTATTTGGAGAAATTTGAATATTTGAGATTTGATCTTACTCTAAAGGCTTTGATATTTTTATATGATGATCCTAAGTCTCTTATTTTCATGTTAGGATGTTATTTTGAAGATATTTAGCATTAGTTTCAAAGATATGATTTTTCTATGCAAGAGGATTTCGGTTAAGCCTAAGATTTGATGTTTTTGGATTAGATCTATGTTTTATTGATTTTTAGTCATGTGATGCTTTATTTCAAAATCTCACATTCTTAAGCCATTGATCAAGAGATTTATCAAAGCTAGTTGAGGAAAAAGTTTCTGTTTTTGGGCTAAGTGTAAAACCAAAAACTCCAAGTGTTATTTTGTGATTTTGGTGACTTTAGTTTGATGATTTAAAGCATGGTTGATGTTAGGATGATGTTATAAATATGTTAGAAGTAAGATTTGATTTTTGAAATTCTTGAAGATGTTTTGATTTAGGGTCAAAGCTTGTGATTAAGTATTTGGATCTTTTTACAAAAAGTTTGGTGTTGATTATTAGCTTTTTCTAAATTGATGTTTTAAGTATGATTGTAAAGTTTGAATAGGAAGATCTTTGTTGTAAAATTTTGGTTTAAGCATGAGTTTTGAAGTTGAAAGGAATTGCAACAAAAATCAAGAGAAATAGCCTATGGATGTTTCGGCCATAGTGTATTTTCCATAGTTATGATTTGTTTTAAATCTTTCTAAGTTAATATTTGAGTTTAGGACAAAATTTACATGAGGAATGTAAATTTTCCTCATGTAAATTTTGAAAATTTTTGGAGTATGTGAAATCCTTAAGTTAAGGGTAAAATGGTCATTTTTCCACATGTAGAGGGTAAAATGATAATTTTACTCTAAGTTAGCTTGTTTTCATGTTTCTAATTGTTAGTAATTAAATTTCTAACTTTTAGAATGACCTTTTACAGTTCCTCGTGTTTCGCGCTTTATTCTCGTAGAACGCGACGATCGAGGTAAGTTAGCTTCTAACTTACTATCAGTTTATTATGTATGTATGATGGGTAAGGGAACTGTAATTTATGTATGTATGTTATCATATATGTTATGTCATACCACGTCATTACATGTTTATCTGTTATGCATGATTTATTCTGTCACGAATATTTATTTGTTACACAATCTATTCTATCACGTATTGCTATATGTTATAAGTATGCCATGTTAAGTATGCCATATGTACATGTATGTCATATCATGTAATATTCACCATTGCAAGTATGTCATGTTAAGTAAAGAAGTCAGATCAAGTTTATGTTAAGTCAAGTTTCAGATCACGTTTATGTTAAGTTATTCATGTCAATCATGATCCTAAGTGCTAGGATGGGATAACACCCTAGCGGAATTCCTTTGTTCACGCTGGAGTGTCTAAATAGGTGTGAAATTTCCTGGGTTAACGAAGTACAGTCAACAGGTTACGAATGGGGCCTAACTAGCTGGTCACCGGAGTGCGTCGAGCACTAACACCAATGGAGCCATATTTTATTTTACGTGTATTCATAGGACCACAACAATTGTGGAGCATGAAGTATGGGGCCACAACAACTGTGGAGCATACACTACGTGAGACACAACAATTGTGACACGTAGAATACGTGGGGCCACAACAACTGTGGAGTACGTATTAACGCATTCACAGCTGGTGTAGATACCTTGTTGTGATGCGGTAATCGGCAGGACACACGGCTCTAGGGGACCCGTGTAGCACCCATATGGTCACGTTATTAATTAAGTCTATTGAATAAGATTCCAAGTTCATGTCAAGAAGTTAAGAATAAGCAATCATGGTGACCCCATGAGATAAGAATAAGTTTCAGATCAAGTCCACGTTAAGTCAAGTTTGAATCAAATTCATGTTATGTTATATTATGCTCACGTACAAGTTATGTTCATGTTCACGTTAAGTTTCAAGTTCATGTGCATATCATGTTATTTCATGTTTATGATATGTTCAAGCTCACGTTCATGTTATGTTATGTTCATGTTCACGTTATGTTTCAAGTTCACGTTTCTGTCATTTTATGTTCACGTACATGTTATTTTTAAGTTCACGTTCATGTTATGTTATGTTCACGTTCACATTATGTCTCAAGTTCATGGTTATGTCATGTTATGCTCAGGTTTATGTTAAGTTCAAATTCATATTTATGTTATGCATATTCACGTTCATGCTATGATTCAAGTCCATGTTATGTTTCAAGTTCACGTTCATGTTATGTTGCTAGCCCATGTTATATTTTAAGTTCAAGTTTATGTCATGTCAAGTCAAGTTAAGTTTACGTTTCAGTTTAGGTTATGTCAGTTATGCTATGCTATATGTCAAGTTATGTTATGCTTATTTACGACTTTAATTATGTATTTATGCTTTTACTGTCATGCATTTATAATTAACCTGTGTGGGAGTTTCCTGTTAACTTACTGAGATTTGTAATCAAATCTCACCGTGTAGTCCCAACTACCATTCCCCCAATGGTAGGCGATGTGTCAGGATTAGTGAGGGAAGAAATTGGTAGACTGAAAGAGGTTGACTAGACGCCGTAGACACGACACAGAGCTTACAACTTCCATAGTTAGTTTTTGATAGTTTTTCTGGCCTTGTTAGTCAGTTACACGAGTTACTCGACAAACTTCCTCAATAGTGTATTTTGGTAATGTAAATATGGATTTGGTCTCCCACGTTTTTGAGGTTATAGTCTTCTAAGACTCATACTGAAATCGTGGATGTTTATTTTATTAAGTATGCTTGGATTACGATTTAACTATTTGAGATATTGTAAGTTTGGTGCATAGTATTGCTCAAGAAAAAAAAATTATCCGCTGCGAATATTACATAATGTTAAATCCATGTTAAGAACATTGCATCTTATATGTCATGAAGAGGGGCAGGTAACCATGTGTTGCATGTCCCGACGCTTCAGATGTCCGTTTAATCCCAAGCAGAATTTGAGGGCGTCACAAATGATATAATAATACTAATAATATTTTATATTTATACTAAATTAAAATCACTATAGCAAATACTAATATGTAGTTATACTAATCAGTAATCACTATGACTTTAACTAATATTTATACTAATACTAATATAGTTATACTAAATCACTATAACTAATAATAATATATAGTTATACTAACCACTAATTCACTATAACTAAAAGTCTAAATCATTATAACCATATATAGTATTAAAAACTGTGACGCCTCCAAATCCCCACGTACGGACACGGGAAAATTGAGACGTCCGGATGGAAACAACCCAGGTCACCACCCTATCAACAAGTGCCAAGAGTGTGCAAGCGACAAATGTGCACGAAGAAATACGCAGCGGATAGTAAAGACATATAACTAAGTACCAGAATTTTTCTTAATTTAATACAAAGTTGTTCAATCATACATAATAAAATATTACAAGTACAAATATTGTTTCAAAACCAATTACAAAGCATGAACTCCAACTCAATACTCCGGCGGAGCTGCAGCCTCGAGCTCAGCCTCCTCCTCGATCTCTGCATCAAAATCTACGGTACCAAAAATGGTGCCGCAGGTAAGTAAGATCCAAACGCCACTAGATAAACAAAAACATATTAACTCAAACAATATGCACGAAAGAATGCAATGCACATAACTCATAATACCTATCTTTCCACGCACGCAAAAAATCCCATTTTGGCCCAAAACATATCATTTAATCATATCCTCTCTATTATCCCAGACAATGGCCCAAAAACCAGTCTCGCCATCTTCCTAGAAAATGGCCCAATAACCAATCCATCAGAGCACTGTAGGCGGGAATCGCAGGCGGGACTCTACCACCATCCCTGCTTACCACCATCCCTACACGTGCACCGTAGGCGGGAATCGCAGGCGGGACTCTACCACCATCCTTGCTTACCACCGTCCCTACTCACCACTGTAGGCGGGATTCACAGACGGGATTCTACCACCGTCCCTACTCACCACCGTAGGCGGGATTCTACCACCGTCCCTACTCACCACCATAGGGGGGATTCACAGGCGGAATTCTACCATCGTCCCTGCTTACCACCGTCCCTACTCACCACCGTAGGCGGGATTCTACCACCGTCCCTGCTTACCACCGTCCCTACTCATGCTCCTAACTCAAACCAGTCAAACCAATCGTTCACATATATCATGAATCATTTCTCGCTCACAAACCCAGTTTTCATTCACAAACAATGTACATGCATGCAACTACACGAAAATCGGGTTTTCCCTTTTTTAAACATGAAAACGTGTGCAATACACAATGCAAATATCAAGGCATACATATCTCAAACAAATATCAACATCAACCAAATCAACTCCGTCCTCAATCCATCCGACCCCCGAACTCCTCGGACTCAGTCCGGAATCAACCAACCAACCAAATAATTTATTGTAAGAGAAAAATATATTTAAATCTAAAAGTAGAGTTTGGAAAATACTTACAGCGCTATAAGGTATTTTTTGAAAGCTCGCGGCGTTGCAAACGGCGGAGGAAAAGCAACGTAACAGTGTATTTCACACTGTGGCCGTGGGTAATAAATTACCCACTTTCGAACGGGGACAAACCAAGACACGAAATTGATAGGGAATGGCCTTGAGATATTTATGAAGCTAAAGGAAGTGAGCTTTGGCCGTGGGTGGCGGTGGAAACGGCGGTGGAAGTGCAAAAAGGGGCTGATCGGAGTTGAGCTCGTGCGAGCTGCTCTGGCAACGGATCGGGGCCGAAATTAGGTGGGTTAGGACGGCAAGAGGTAGGGGAAGAAGCTGTGAAGAGATAGTGGCCGGAGGAGCTCGTGGTGGCTAACGGTGAAAAACCGTGCGGCTTGGAGGAGCTCGTGGTGGCTAACGGTGGCTCGGATGGAGGTGAAACTTGGTGAGGATGTTCACCGGTGAGAGGGGAAGAAAACTGGGTGGGTGGTGTAGGCCACGCCGCGGGAGCGGCGGTTTTGGGCGGAGAAAGAAATCGGCAACAGGGGAGAAAACAAG
>QGSO01000744.1:76281-144685 GCA_011037825.1 Carya cathayensis | reverse complement strand
CAAGACCAAACACCAACTTGAAACAAGCCATATAACTCCACATAAAACCAACTGCAACCAAGATTAAGAAACGTACCGTCATTACTCAAACAAGTAGGGGTACTGCTTCCTCATGTCCGCTACTCGCTCCCAAGAGAAATCTTGAGCTAACGGATTTCCCCAGGCCACCTTAACCAAAGGTATCGTCTTGGACCTCAACTGTTGCTCCTTCCAATCCATGATCTGCGACGGAACAACCTCATAAGTAAGGTCCGGTTGCAACTGAATACTCTCTGGGTCGACAAAGCGTGGCTCTTGTTGACCAAAACTCTTCTTCAAGGATGACATGTGAAAGACATCATGAACATCCCCAAAATAATCTGGCAAAGCAACTCTATAAGCAACGGACCCTATCTTCTCCAAAATCTGGAAAGGGCCGACATACCTCAGATCCAGTTTCCTCTTTTTGCCAAAACGCTTAACTCCTCTCATGGGAGAGACTTTGAGATAAACCCAATCACCTTCTTCAAAAGATAACTCTCTCATCCTGATATCAGCATAGCTTTTCTGACAACTCTGAGCTGACGCCATTTTATCCCTGATGATCCGAACTTGGCCTTGCATCTCTTGAATTATTTCGGGTCCAATTAACCTACTCTCCCCGACTTCATCCCAACACAAAGGCGATCTGCACTTCCTCCCATAAAGAGCTTCATAAGGAGCCATCTGAATGGTCGCATGGAAGCTATTATTATATGCAAACTCTATGAGTGGCAAGTGATTTTCCCAACTCCCTTGAAATTCCAAGACACATGCTCGCAACATATCTTCAAGGGTCTAAATGGTGCGCTCCGATTGGCCGTCCGTCTGGGGTGATATGCAGTACTGAACTTCAGCTTAGTACCCAATGCTGCCTGTAAACTTTTCCAAAACTGAGACGTGAACCTTGGGTCTCGATCCGACACTATACTCTTCGGTATGCCATGCAACCGCACTATCTCTTTCACAAACAGGTGAGTCAACTTACCCAAGGAATCAGTATTATTAACAGGCAAGAAGTGAGCACTCTTCGTTAACTGATCAACAATCACCCAAACAGAATTTTTCCCACTAGGAGTCCTCGGCAAACCCACTACAAAATCCATCGTGATGTCGTCCCACTTCCACTCAGGAACGGGGAGGGGTTGGAGCATACCAGCGGGTCTTTGATGCTCGGCCTTGACTTGACGGCATGTGTGGAATTTCTCAGCATACTAGGCAATATCCCTCTTCATTCCATCCCACCAATAATTTTTCTTCAAGTCCCGGTACATCTTCGTACTGCCGGGATGTATAGAATAAGGGGCTGCATGAGCTTCTGCCATGATCCGCTCCTTGAATTCTGAATCCTTGGGGATCACTCTGCGATCTCGAAACCGAAGTATTCCATCTTTATCCATACTATAGTGCAACGGCCCTCGAGATTTTTTGACTCTTTTTCTGATATCCAGCAGCTTCGGATCTTTCCTTTGAAGAGTCTTCAATTCCTCAAAATCAGTTACCTGAATATCAAGAACCGAAGATAAAATCTCCACTTGCTATGAACTTTCAATAAGGAGTCTTCTCATCCCACAAAGCAAAGAATCCAATCTTGACGACTCGGCCTCATCTTCCAAATGTGATTTTCGGCTCAAAGTATCAGCAACTATGTTTGCCTTCCCCGAATGGTACTTGATCTCGCACTGGTAGTCACTGATTAGCTCTAGCCATCGTCTCTGCCTCATGTTCAGATTCTTTTGGGAAAACAAGTGCTTCAAGCTCTTGTGATCGGTGTATACTTCGCAAGCTTCCCCATACAAGAAGTGCCGCCAGATCTTGAGAGCAAAAACAATCGCAGCCAATTCCAAATCGTGCGTAGGATAATTCTTCTCATGATCCTTTAGCTGACGGGATGCATAAGCAACAACCCGTCCTTCCTGCATAAGGACACAACCCAATCCAAATTTAGACGCATCGCTGAAGACTATGAATGGCTTATGCGGTTCTGGAAGCGCTAACACTGGTGCAGTCGTCAACCTGTTTTTCAATTCTTGGAAGCTTCTCTCACACTAATCTGACCAAACAAATTCCGCATTCTTTCTAGTCAAAGCTGTGAGAGGTCTGGATAGGCGAGCAAATCCCTCCACAAATCTTCGGTAATATCCGGCAAGTCCTAAGAAACTCCGGATCTCGCGCACTGTTGTCGGACGTTGCCATGACAAAATGGCTTCCACCTTACTAGGATCAACAGCCACCCCGTCTCGGGAAATCAAATGCCCAAGAAATCTGACTTCCTCCAACCAGAATTCACATTTGCTGAGTTTGGCATACAACTGGTGTTCTCTTAATTTCCCAAGAACTAGACGAAGATGGTAAACATGCTCTTCAACATTTCGGGAATAAATCAAAATATCATCAATAAATACTACCACAAAGGAATCTAGATACGGTCGAAATACCCGATTCATCAAATCCATGAAAGCAGCAGGGGCATTGGCTAGCCCAAACGGCATCACTTTAAATTCATAATGCCCATATCTCGACCTGAAAGCAGTTTTGGGCACATCCTTATCTCTTATCCTCAACTGGTAGTATCTTGACCTCAGATCAATCTTCGAGAACACAGCTGCTCCTTGAAGCTGATCAAATAAATCGTCGATTCGGGGGAGAGGATATTTATTTTTGATGGTCACCTTATTTAATTCCCAATAATCGATACACATACGGAGGGTTCCATCTTTCTTTTTAACGAACAACACTGGTGCACCCCACGGTGAAGTACTTGGTTGAATGAACCCCTTATCTACCAGCTCTTGCAACTGAGTCTTCAACTCTTTCAATTCAGCTGCTGCCATGTGGTAAAAAGCCTTATGAACAGGAGCTGCTCTAGGTTCCAAGTCTATAACAAATTCCATTTCATGAACAGGGGATAGCCCAGGCAAGTCTTCCACAAACACATCCGGAAATTCCTCCACAACGGGAATGTCTACCAAAGACTTCTTCTCAGACGGCGTAGACACCATTTGAACTAAGAAGGCATCCGCTCCCCATGCAATCTCTCTTGCTTGAATTGCCGATATAATTACTAGCTTTTCTTTTAGCTTACTCCCCGCAAATTCCAGACAATCACCATCTGAAAGCTGAAAGCTAATTACCCGACTTCTGCAATTAATACTCGCAGAATATCGGTATAACCAATCCATTCCGAGGATGATATCAAAACCCAACAGCTTAAACACTACCAAATTAGCATCCAAGAATCTTCCATCAAAATTTAATGGGCAACCCAAGGCAACCTTGGAACACCATACCATTTCACCATTTGGTAGGGGTCCCGTAACCAAATTACATATCCGTGCGAACGAAGATGACACAAATGATTGAGATGCACCCGAATCAAACAATGTGCAAGCATAAAAATCATACAACCGGACTCTTCCTGTAAACACCCCAGCATCGTGGGTCGCTGGTGCTTCATCATCCACCTCTCCAGGGGTAACAGCATAAACCCGGGCTTGCACTGTTTGTCTTGGATTTGTTCTTCCACCTCTTCTACCTCTACGGATTCCTTGAACTCGACTAGGGCACTCACGAGAAAAATGCCCCATTTGACCGCATTCAAAACATCGGTTACTACCAAGACGACACTCGCCTCCATGAGCTCTATTACATATTCTGCAAATTGGCACCCGGCCTCCCATACGCACTCCTGAGGCTGCTTGTGGTCGAGTCCCGGACCACTGAACAAATTTCTGAGGCGAACCGGAGCTACTTCCCTCTCCAGTAAAACTCCGTCTTTTCTGACTTGTAGGAGAGCCCACACTCAAATTAATCTCTCTCTCGACAAGAGTGGCCACATCCACTAAATCCTGAAAAGTGGACATCCGGTGGCTGACCACCATACGGCATATATCAGGACGTAGACCCTCCTGGAAATGCTCGGCTCACATTTCCTCGGTGGCAATGAGGTGGGAAGCAAATCGCCCAAGTTCTATAAATCTTCAGGCGTACTGTTCCACGGTCATGCTCCCTTGGACCAAGTATGAGAACTCTCTTGCTTTTTGCCGCCTTACAGAAGCGGGAAAGAAGCGATCATTAAACTCTTTCTTGAAGCACTGCCAGGTCACAGCGGCGAAAGACCCCAATTCTGACTCCAGCATTATTCTCTTGGTATCTCACCATTCAAAAGTAGTGCCTTGCAACAGATAGCTGGCGTAGAGTACTTGTTGCGCCTCAGTGCAACCACACACCTCAAAAGTCATTTCCAAGTCCTTGATCCACCTTCCAGCTTGAAGTGGATCCTCTTCTCCAGTGAAGCGTGGAGTTCTATGCGCCGAAAAGCGCTCATAGGTGCACCCAGCTTGCACCCCCCCCACTAGGCCCTCCTGGTAGTAGCCATGACCCTCCTTGTTGCCAAGGCCCTCCTTGCTGTGGCCAAGGACCTCCTGGTTGTGGCCAAGGCCCTCCTTGTTGTAATCTAAAATTTTGTTGCATAAATTCAGTCATTTGCCGTATAGCTTGAGCAATGGAATCATCTCTCTGTGTATCGTCCCGTGGCCCTTGAGTAGATTTCCTTGGTCTCACCATTTTTCCTGCCACCACAACCTTTGACCCCCTTTTTGAAAACAAAAACCAAAACCAACACCACATAACAAGAAACAAAAGAAACCAGCATGCAATAACATAACTAAATAAACAAAACAAGCAACCTAGCTCAAACAAATGGTAACTAAATAAACAAATGCAATAACCTTTGACCCCCTTGAGACGTCCGGATGGTAACAACCCGGGTCACCACCCTATCGACAAGTGCCAAGAGTGTGCAAGCGACAAATGTGCACGAAAAAATACGCAGTGGATAGCAAAGACATATAACTAAGTACCAGAATATTTTCTTAATTTAATACAAAGCTGTTCAATCATACATAATAAAATATTACAAGTACAAATATTGTTTCAAAACCAAATACAAAGCATGAACTCCAACTCAATACTCCGGCGGAGTTGCAGCCTCGGGCTCAGCCTCCTCCTCGATCTCTACATCAAAATCTACGGTACCAAAAATGGTGCCGCAGGTAAGTAAGATCCAAACGCCACTAGATAAACAAAAACATATTAACTCAAACAATATGCACGAAAGAATGCAATGCACATAACTCATAATACCTATCTTTCCACGCACGCCAAAAATCCCATTTTGGCCCAAAACATATCATTTAATCATATCCTCTCTATTATCCCAGACAATGGCCCAAAAACCAGTCTCGCCATCTTCCTAGAAAATGGCCCAATAACCAATCCATCAGAGCACTGTAGGCGGGAATCGTAGGCGGGACTCTACCACCATCCCTGCTTACCACCATCCCTACACGTGCACCATAGGTGGGAATCGCAGGCGGGACTTTACCACCATCCCTGCTTACCACCGTCCCGACTCACCACCGTAGGCGGGATTCACAGGCGGGATTCTACCACCGTCCCTGCTTACCACCGTCCCTACTCATCACCGTAGTCGGGATTCACAGGCAGGATTCTACCACCGTCCCTGCTTACCACCGTCCCTACTAACCACCGTAGGCGGGATTCACCGACGGGATTCTACCACCGTCCCTGCTCACCACCGTAGGCGGGATTCACAGGCGGGATTCTACCACCGTCCCTACTCACCACTGTAGGCGGGATTCTACCACCGTCCCTACTTACCACCGTCCCTACTTACCACCGTAGGCGGGATTCTACCACCGTCCCTGCTTACCACCGTCCCTACTCATGCTCCTAACTCAAACCAGTCAAACCAATCGTTCACATATATCATGAATCATTTCTCACTCACAAACCCAGTTTTCATTCACAAACAATGTACATGCATGCAACTACACGAAAACCGGGTTTTCCCTTTTTTAAACATGAAAACGTGTGCAATACACAATGCAAATATCAAGGCATACATATCTCAAACAAATATCAACATTAACCAAATCAACTTCGTCCTCCATCCAACCCCCGAACTCCTCGGACTCAGTCCGGAATCAACCAACCAACCAGATAATTTATTGTAAGAGAAAAATATATTTAAATCTAAAAGTAGAGTTTGGAAAATACTTACAGCGCTATAAGGTATTTTTTGAAAGCTCACGGCATTGCAAACGGCGGAGGAAAAGCAACGTAACAGTGTATTTCACACTGTGGCCGTGGGTAATAAATTACCCACTTTCGAACAGGGACAAACCAAGACACGAAATTGATAGGGAATGGCCTTGAGATATTTATGAAGCTAAAGGAAGTGAGCTTTGGCCGTGGGTGGCGGTGGAAATGGCGGTGGAAGTGCAAAAAGGGGCTGATCGGAGTTGAGCTCGTGCGAGCTGCTCTGGCAACGGATCGGGGCCGAAATTAGGTGGGTTAGGACGGCAAGAGGTAGGGGAAGAAGCTGTGAAGAGATGGTGGCCGGAGGTGGTGCGACGGCGCAGGAAACGGTGAAAAACCGTGCAGTTTGGAGGAGCTCGTGGTGGCTAATGGTGGCTCGGATGGAGGTGAAACTTGGTGGGGATGTTCGCCGGTGAGAGGGGAAGAAAACTGGGTGGGTGGTGTAGGCCATGCTGCCGGCGAGCGGCGATTCTGGGCGGAGAAAGAAATCGGCAACAGGGGAGAAAACAGGGCAAGGGCAGCAACTTCCAGGGGCTCGTGGCGGCTAACGGCTGGTTTGATGGCTCTGAAAGTTGGTGGAGATGAACTCTGGTGGGAGGGGAAGAGAATGGCGGGGGTGGTGTACGACACCTCCACCGAACAACGGAGAAACGGGCGGTCAAAGAAGGGACGGCGGGAAGGAGAAAAGGAGAGGGAGAGCACGGGGAGAGAGAGAGCCGAACGGAAGAAGAAGAAGAAAAAGAAAGAAAAGAAAGAAAAAGGAAGGAAAAGAAGAAAAGAAAAAGGAAAAGGGAAAAAGAAAAGAGAAAAGAAAAGAAATGAGGTCCAATCCTCACTTCCGGGATCCAAAAACTGATCCGCCGAAAACGATATTAAAAACATAAAACGACTAAAATAAATTAAACACCACATTAAATAAAATAAAAACCAATTAAAATACATTAATTTAAAATAAATAAACCAATATATTAATTTAACTAAAAACATTCCTTCAGTGAAAATATACGTAAAAGCCACAATATCACTATGACTATATCACTATGACCATATATTATTATATAGTATTAATATCACTATTAGTATAGTATATAGTATTAGTAATAATTTAGTATCAATGTATTATTATATAATAAATAATATATATTTTAATTAGTAAAGTATAATATAGTTCATGTATTATATATATACTAGTAAAGTATAATTAGTATTTTTATACTTTTGTACTTTATAATATTAATATTATTATTTAATATTATAATAATATCATAATATTATTATATAATATAGTAATAAAAATACTAATTTTATATATTAATATATCTTATTAAGTTAATTAATAAATTAATATAATTTTAGTATTAGTATCACTAAATCATTATAATATATATATATATATACTACATATTACTATTACTATTAGTATTGGTATAGTCTATAGTTATTTAGTATTATAATATATACAATTATTTATTAATCATATAAAAAATGTAAAAATTAAAAAGTTTAGTATATTGAGTTATTGACAATTATCAATTATCATAATACATTGCCATATTCTAAGTTAGTAACAAATTATCAATTAACATCATATTATTATTATAATTAATTAATTTTTTAATGAGTTAATTAAACAATTCACATTAAATAGTTTACTTTATTTTAATTTTACTAATTTAAATAATTAATTTATGTGCCAAAAAGATAAAAGAATCACAAGTTAAAAATACATTTTATGTGCAAAACAATAAATGGTGCTATTTAGTATAAAATTGAACCTAAATGGCGCCGTTTAAGTCCACTGGGGGTTGGGGGAAGCACTGCATGAAATGGTGTCATTTCATGCAACTTAGTTTTTTTTTTATAAAATAAACTGTGTTGAAGCGGCGTTGTTTTGGTCCAATTTCAATCCAAACGGTACCGTTTCAATGTTAGTTTTCCCCATCTCTGTTGAATCCCTTTCAGTTTTACACTTTTCCTTTTTAGTTTTCACTTCCTTCCCTCCCCTGAAAGGCAAAAAGGGAAAACCCTAACCCTCCCTCCATCGCATCCCCCCCTCTCTAGCCCCTCTGTGACTCCGTCGAAGTTCTCTTCATCCCCGCCATCATGTCTTTTTGTTGATTGCCATTGGTTCTCTCTCTCTCTCTCTCTCTCTCTCTCTCTATGGTTTTGAATCTTTTTATGGTGTTGAATCTAGGAAAGTACTTGCTTTGGCCTTATGGTTAACAAATCTCAGATTATCTAGTGTCCATTAGCATGATCATGATAGACAATGGTATTATGAAAATACATATATACCAATCAGCAATCAACTACCTTTAGTTTTCATTTGTTGAGTTTATCTCACTACGTTTTATTTTTTGTGTTTTTAAATGTGGTTAGAACGCTTAGGTCTCTTTAAATTGTTTTAAACACCACATGATTGCTTTGAATCAATTGGATGACCTTTTTCTTTTTTTGATGTGATTGAGAATTAATATTAATTAAGGGTTCACTTTTATTATAACTTTGCATTCCATACACATAACAAAAATTCATATGAATGCAAAGCGGTTGAATTGAGAGTCTGGACTAAATCTGTTTGATTTTTCATGTACGACATGCCATTTTGAGGGTGCAAGAACTCTAATAAAGAACTCCTCATTGGTTGATTGGTTGCCAAGAAAATAACGGGAGAGAAAAGAATGTATACTACTTTTTGAGGTTTTTATCACTTTTCCCATTCTGTTTTGGTAACCAAAGTCCAAACTAATGAACTATTTAACATTTTCTAGCTGGTTTTGGTTATTGTTCTAGCTAGAAGGAACTCCTCATTGGTTGATTGGTTGCCAAGAAAAGAATGTAGTCTCATGGGTATGGTTATGCCGATATAAATGTAGTCCCTTTATGAGTTGAGCTGGTTTTGGTTATTGTTTTAGCTAGATTCTAGGTGTATGGTAATTGTCTTCCATATCTTGGTATCAGTTTTGGAAATATTCTAATGCCGTGCATCAAGGGTTGTTATATATATATTGACTCCAAATAAAACAGATTTTTTAAATCAGTTTTTTATTTTTTAAAATAGATTTCTTATGACAAATTTGTATTTTATTAAAACTGGAAAACCGAACCGAACCAGACTAGAAATTGGTAAAACCGAAGTACTGGTTTAGGAGGGTAATCGATGCATAATCGGTTCTGAAAAATGCAAAACTGGTGCCTACCGGTTCGGTCCTAAATTTTGTCCAAAACCAAACCAGACTAGACCAGTTACACCCCTAAAAGGGATAGTAAAAAAATAAAAAGGAATTGCTATGAAGTGGTGGGCGGAAAAAACAAATGAAATGGTGGAGGCTGTCCAACAGCCCCACCAACTATTATGAAAATATTAAGTTGGAACTGCCAAGGGTTTGGTAACCATCGGACAGTTTAAGATCTTTACCATTTGGTAAAGGAAAAGAGGCACAATGTTATGTTTTTTATAAAGACTAAAATGAGAAGTGGAAAATGTGAAAGGTTAAAAAGAAGGCTTAATTGTAAAGGTTGTTTTGTGGTTGAACTAGAGGGAAGGAGGGGTGGTTTAATGCTGCTGTGGAACTAGTCGATGGAAGTAGAAGTGCTGAATTACTCATAGTAGAAAATCAATGCTTGGATTAAAAATGAATAGGGGAATGAAAATGGTTGTTGACAGGCCTTTATAGGCAACCTGATACTAATCTGAGGGAAGAGACATGGAAGCTGTTGAGTTCATTAAAACCCCAAGAAGAATATGGTTGGTGTGTGGTGGGTGATTTCAATGAGATCTTGGCACATGATGAAAAGAGGGGTGGAAAGCAAAGACAAGAAAGGCAGATGGCTCAATTCAAAGAAGTACTAGAGATGGGGGGGACTACTTGATTTCAAATGGAGAGGTAACAAGTTCACTTGGAGCAACAAGCATGAGGCTGAGTCGTTTACTAAAGAAAGACTAAATAGGGTAGTGGCCAACTTGAAATAGAAGAGAATTTTTACTAAAGGTTGGGTGGAAGTGCTGGTTGCAAGAAGCTCATATCACATACCCATTTTACTTTGTATGAACTAGAGATCAGAAAAAGAATGGAGGACAGGGAGGTTATTTAGATATGAAGCAAACTGGTCACTAGAGGAGGAATGTGAAGAAGTGATTAAAAGCGTATGGCAGAAGGGATCGATAGTCGGAAGAGGATGATGAATAAGCTGGAAGACATCAATGGTGCTTTATTTATGTGGAGCAAACAGGTTGACTTTGATAAAGGGAAAGTAATAAGAGAAAAGACAGAAGTGTTAAAAAATCTACAAGAGGATAAAGGAAGTCAAGTATTGATGACATTGATGAATGTTTAAAGAACTTGGAGCCTCGGGTTTCAAATGAGATAAATGAAAATCTAACTAAGACCTTCACCAGAGTGGAAGTTGAAGAAGTAATAAATCGAAGGGCACCATTGAAATCACCCGGATCAGATGGCTTTGGGGCTTGTTTTTACCAAAGTCTTTGGCACATGATTGGAGAAGAAGTCAGTAACTCAATGTTGTCATGGCTAAATGGTAATTCTCTAAACCCTTATGCTAACTTTGCTTATATTGCACTCATCCCAAAAGTAAAGGAACCAAGGCTAGCTAATGAATTTAGGCTTATTATTCTATGTAATGTAGCTTACAAGATCATATCAAAAGTTATAGTTATATCCCCTAATCAAGTGCCTTTATACCGGGGAGATTAATAATTGATCATAACATAATGGTGGCGTATGAAGTTTTGCACACAATGAAAGTTAAGAAGAAAGGGAAGTTAGGGAATATGGCTATCAAGCTTGATATGTCAAAAAGCTTATGATAGAATTGAATGGCCATATTTGAAAGCAGTTATGAAGAAGTTGGGCTTTTGCAATAAATGGACTGAGCTGATAATGAAGTGTGTGTCAATCAATAGTTACCTATTATGTGCTTATAAATAGTAGACCAGGAATAAGGATACAACCCTCAAGAGGATTGAGACATGAAAACCCCTTGTCTCCCTATTTATTTATCATTTGTGCTGAAAGACTTAGTTCTTTGCTCTATCATTCAAACCTGAGGGGTAACACAAGGGGAGTGATAGTTGCAAGGGGTGGAACTAGTATTAATCATTTGCTATTTGCTAACGATTGCATACTGTTTGGTAGAGCCAGGGTGGAGGAATGGGATAAAATGCAAGGCTTGTTGCTGAAATATGAGAGAGCCTCGGGTTAGTACTTGAACAAGGACAAAACTGTTATGTTCTTTAGTTCTAATACAAGGGATGAAGAAAAAGGTAGGATTATGGAGAGAGGGGGAGTAGTCATGAGAGGTAGTTATGAGAGATACCCAGGGTTACCTACTGTTGTTGGAAAATCAAAGTACAATACTTTCAGATGCATTAAGGAAAGAGTATGGAAGAAAATAAACAATTGGAGGAATATTTTTTTGTCAACTGCAGGGAAAGAAATATTGATTAAGATTGTTCTTAAAGTAGTCCCAACCCAACTATGAGTGTGTTCCAACTTCCAAAAACTTTATGCAAAGAACTAAATATAATGCTTGCAAAATTTTAGTGGGGAAACCAACAAAAGGCAGCAGTGTAACGCCCGTCCTTATGGTGGGTCCTTCTCATATCGATTTTGATAAAAATCGACGGGAATTACTATTCCTTTTTCTTTTCTTTTCCATTCATGCCAGGATACAAAAGACTTCCATGCTATAAATAAAATTCATTTTTCTTTATTAAAAGACTTAGCGGAAAACATTAGCTTTCATAATTTAAGTTTTCATATAAAAACATCTTGCCTAGGCCTTCGTGCTCTTCCCTCTTAGGCTGTGTCCGTCCTGACCTATCATGCTCATCTTGTGCCTGGGAGGGCACACATAAAAATTAAAATGAGTCGATGACTCGTAAGCATTACTTCATACAGTTAAAATATCATAACATAGATTTTCAATCATGCATTCATCATTCCGTACATACATATCGTACATAGCATGCATACGTCTTTCTTTTCTTTTAAAAACGTTGCGAGGTGGGGGTTTTCTTCTTTTAAAACGTGCTTTCTTCTTTAAAACAGTTCCCCACGCCTCACTGCCTTCATTTCTTAAAGAATATTTTCATGCATTCTTTCTTTTACATACATNTATATTTTTCTTGATTTATTGTGATTTCCGAATACAGTAAATGCTTGAGAAATCCCTGTGATAGTCAAATAAATTTGTAAGCGTTTTAATCATCAATCGTTCATGCTCGATCATTCGTAACTATTTTTCTTGATCTTAAATGCTAAATCTTCCAATTAAACGGAATTATTATTCTAGTTTAATTGAAGTAATTTGATCGGAAACAATATTTTAAATTATTAAATGGATCCTCGAAACCTTAGTCTTTTCCCATATCAATACATTTTATCATTTTAGTTTATTTTGTTAAGTCAAAAATCATAATTTTAATAACCTCATTTTATTTTCAATCGCGCATCTCTTTTAATATTTTATTTTAATTTGTTTGAAAGAAATTTTCACATTAGTCAATCCCTGTGGATTCGATCCTGTAAGGTACTACAACACCTGTATACTTGCAGGTAAAACTGCACTAAATTTTGGTTCATTAATTTGAGTTAAGGTTTAGGCGCAACAGTATGAAGTAATGCTTACGAGTCATCGACTCATTTTAATTTTTATGTGTGCCCTCCCAGGCACAAGATGAGCATGAAGGTCAGGACGGACACAGCCAAGGGGGAAGAGCACGAAGGCCTAGGCAAGATGTTTTTATATGAAAACTTAAATTATGAAAGCTAATGTTTTCCGCTAAGTCTTTTAATAAAGAAAAATGAATTTTATTTATAGCATGGAAGTCTTTTGTATCCTGGCATGAATGGAAAAGAAAAGAAAAAGGAATAGTAATTCCCGTCGATTTTTATCAAAATCGATATGAGAAGGACCCACCATAAGGACGGGCGTTACACTGCTGCCTTTTGTTGGTTTCCCCACTAAAATTTTGCAAGCATTATATTTAGTTCTTTGCATAAAGTTTTTGGAAGTTGGAACACACTCATAGTTGGGTTGGGACTACTTTAAGAACAATCTTAATCAATATTTCTTTCCCTGCAGTTGACAAAAAAATATTCCTCCAATTGTTTATTTTCTTCCATACTCTTTCCTTAATGCATCTGAAAGTATTGTACTTTGATTTTCCAACAACAGTAGGTAACCCTGGGTATCTCTCATAACTACCTCTCATGACTACTCCCCCTCTCTCCATAATCCTACCTTTTTCTTCATCCCTTGTATTAGAACTAAAGAACATAACAGTTTTGTCCTTGTTCAAGTACTAACCCGAGGCTCTCTCATATTTCAGCAACAAGCCTTGCATTTTATCCCATTCCTCCACCCTGGCTCTACCAAACAGTATGCAATCGTTAGCAAATAGCAAATGATTAATACTAGTTCCACCCCTTGCAACTATCACTCCCCTTGTGTTACCCCTCAGGTTTGAATGATAGAGCAAAGAACTAAGTCTTTCAGCACAAATGATAAATAAATAGGGAGACAAGGGGTTTTCATGTCTCAATCCTCTTGAGGGTTGTATCCTTATTCCTGGTCTACTATTTATAAGCACATAATAGGTAACTATTGATTGACACACACTTCATTATCAGCTCAGTCCATTTATTGCAAAAGCCCAACTTCTTCATAACTGCTTTCAAATATGGCCATTCAATTCTATCATAAGCTTTTTGACATATCAAGCTTGATAGCCATATTCCCTAACTTCCCTTTCTTCTTAACTTTCATTGTGTGCAAAACTTCATACGCCACCATTATGTTATGATCAATTATTAATCTCCCCGGTATAAAGGCACTTGATTAGGGGATATAACTATAACTTTTGATATGATCTTGTAAGCTACATTACATAGAATAATAAGCCTAAATTCATTAGCTAGCCTTGGTTCCTTTACTTTTGGGATGAGTGCAATATAAGCAAAGTTAGCATAAGGGTTTAGAGAATTACCATTTAGCCATGACAACATTGAGTTACTGACTTCTTCTCCAATCATGTGCCAAAGACTTTGGTAAAAACAAGCCCCAAAGCCATCTGATCCGGGTGATTTCAATGGTGCCCTTCGATTTATTACTTCTTCAACTTCCACTCTGGTGAAGGTCTTAGTTAGATTTTCATTTATCTCATTTGAAACCCGAGGCTCCAAGTTCTTTAAACATTCATCAATGTCATCAATACTTGACTTCCTTTATCCTCTTGTAGATTTTTTAACACTTCTGTCTTTTCTCTTATTACTTTCCCTTTATCAAAGTCAACCTGTTTGCTCCACATAAATAAAGCACCATTGATGTCTTCCAGCTTATTCATCATCCTCTTCCGACTATCGATCCCTTCTGCCATACGCTTTTAATCACTTCTTCACATTCCTCCTCTAGTGACCAGTTTGCTTCATATCTAAATAACCTCCCTGTCCTCCATTCTTTTTCTGATCTCTAGTTCATACAAAGTAAAATGGGTATGTGATATGAGCTTCTTGCAACCAGCACTTCCACCCAACCTTTAGTAAAAATTCTCTTCTATTTCAAGTTGGCCACTACCCTATTTAGTCTTTCTTTAGTAAACGACTCAGCCTCATGCTTGTTGCTCCAAGTGAACTTGTTACCTCTCCATTTGAAATCAAGTAGTCCCCCCCATCTCTAGTACTTCTTTGAATTGAGCCATCTGCCTTTCTTGTCTTTGCTTTCCACCCCTCTTTTCATCATGTGCCAAGATCTCATTGAAATCACCCACCACACACCAACCATATTCTTCTTGGGGTTTTAATGAACTCAACAGCTTCCATGTCTCTTCCCTCAGATTAGTATCAGGTTGCCTATAAAGGCCTGTCAACAACCATTTTCATTCCCCTATTCATTTTTAATCCAAGCATTGATTTTCTACTATGAGTAATTCAGCACTTCTACTTCCATCGACTAGTTCCACAGCAGCATTAAACCACCCCTCCTTCCCTCTAGTTCAACCACAAAACAACCTTTACAATTAAGCCTTCTTTTTAACCTTTCACATTTTCCACTTCTCATTTTAGTCTTTATAAAAAACATAACATTGTGCCTCTTTTCCTTTACCAAATGGTAAAGATCTTAAACTGTCCGATGGTTACCAAACCCTTGGCAGTTCCAACTTAATATTTTCATAATAGTTGGTGGGGCTGTTGGACAGCCTCCACCATTTCATTTGTTTTTTCCGCCCACCACTTCATAGGAATTCCTTTTTATTTTTTTACTATCCCTTTTAGGGCTGTAACTGGTCTAGTCTGGTTTGGTTTTGGACAAAATTTAGGACCGAACCGGTAGGCACCAGTTTTGCATTTTTCAGAACCGATTATGCATCGATTACCCTCCTAAACCAGTACTTCGGTTTTACCAATTTCTAGTCTGGTTCGGTTCGGTTTTCCAGTTTTAATAAAATACAAATTTGTCATAAGAAATCTATTTTAAAAAATAAAAAACTGATTTAAAAAATCTGTTTTATTTGGAGTCAATATATATATAACAACCCTTGATGCACGGCATTAGAATATTTCCAAAACTGATACCAAGATATGGAAGACAATTACCATACACCTAGAATCTAGCTAAAACAATAACCAAAACCAGCTCAACTCATAAAGGGACTACATTTATATCGGCATAACCATACCCATGAGACTACATTTTTTTCTTGGCAACCAATCAACCAATGAGGAGTTCCTTCTAGCTAGAACAATAACCAAAACCAGCTAGAAAATGTTAAATAGTTCATTAGTTTGGACTTTGGTTACCAAAACAGAATGGGAAAAGTGATAAAAACCTCAAAAAGTAGTATACATTCTTTTCTCTCCCGTTATTTTCTTGGCAACCAATCAACCAATGAGGAGTTCTTTATTAGAGTTCTTGCACCCTCAAAATGGCATGTCGTACATGAAAAATCAAACAGATTTAGTCCAGACTCTCAATTCAACCGCTTTGCATTCATATGAATTTTTGTTATGTGTATGGAATGCAAAGTTATAATAAAAGTGAACCCTTAATTAATATTAATTCTCAATCACATCAAAAAAAGAAAAAGGTCATCCAATTGATTCAAAGCAATCATGTGGTGTTTAAAACAATTTAAAGAGACCTAAGCGTTCTAACCACATTTAAAAACACAAAAAATAAAACGTAGTGAGATAAACTCAACAAATGAAAACTAAAGGTAGTTGATTGCTGATTGGTATATATGTATTTTCATAATACCATTGTCTATCATGATCATGCTAATGGACACTAGATAATCTGAGATTTGTTAACCATAAGGCCAAAGCAAGTACTTTCCTAGATTCAACACCATAAAAAGATTCAAAACCATAGAGAGAGAGAGAGAGAGAGAGAGAGAGAGAACCAATGGCAATCAACAAAAAGACATGATGGCGGGGATGAAGAGAACTTCGACGGAGTCACAGAGGGGCTAGAGAGGGGGGGATGCGATGGAGGGAGGGTTAGGGTTTTCCCTTTTTGCCTTTCAGGGGAGGGAAGGAAGTGAAAACTAAAAAGGAAAAGTGTAAAACTGAAAGGGATTCAACAGAGATGGGGAAAACTAACATTGAAACGGTACCGTTTGGATTGAAATTGGACCAAAACAACGCCGCTTCAACACAGTTTATTTTATAAAAAAAAAACTAAGTTGCATGAAATGACACCATTTCATGCAGTGCTTCCCCCAACCCCCAGTGGACTTAAACGGCGCCATTTAGGTTCAATTTTATACTAAATAGCACCATTTATTGTTTTGCACATAAAATGTATTTTTAACTTGTGATTCTTTTATCTTTTTGGCACATAAATTAATTATTTAAATTAGTAAAATTAAAATAAAGTAAACTATTTAATGTGAATTGTTTAATTAACTCATTAAAAAATTAATTAATTATAATAATAATATGATGTTAATTGATAATTTGTTACTAACTTAGAATATGGCAATGTATTATGATAATTGATAATTGTCAATAACTCAATATACTAAACTTTTTAATTTTTACATTTTTTATATGATTAATAAATAATTGTATATATTATAATACTAAATAACTATAGACTATACCAATACTAATAGTAATAGTAATACTATATACTATACTAATAGTGATATTAATACTAACATATTAAGTTAACTATACTATTATACATATATTATACTATAACTCTTATAATATATTAATATATACTAATAGTCTAAATCACAATAAATCAAGAAAAATATATAGATAATCAAATTATCCAATAATAAAATCATTCAATCGATCAAACTCACAACATAAATTTATCGTCGATCCGAAAACAATTTCCAAATCATTAAACTTCACCTCTAACCTTAGTATTCAAATTTAGCCGACCATGTTTAACACAAGCGCTATAAAAATTAAACAAACATTCACCATGATAAAAATAAAATAAAACACAAACTAACAATGAAAATAACTTTGATCAGAAAATAAAAGCGATCGAAGAGAAAATAGTGCCGAAAAGAACTTCCCTCACGCCGTTTGCTGTCCAGTGTAAAGAATAGCCTAAGCTCATCCTCGAAAACCTTCTGTGCTGAAATCAACGAATGGATTACAAGACAAAAGCTCCAGCGCCAAAACGAGAAAAGAAATAAATCCTCTGTCGCGTCTGAGCCAAACCCGTGATCCAAGCCCCTTGTCTCTCAAGTCACGTACCCTCTCCGTTTTTTTCTTCTCCGAACGTCTCCTTTCCGTCTCAGTTCCCACAAACCCAGACAAAGTCCCAAATTCCTTTCTCAAGCCGTCCCTCCGTCTGGTTCATAAATCCCCTTCTTCTTCTTTTTTTTTTTTTTTCTTTCAAAACCTCCTAACCGAACGTCCCTTCCTTACGTAAACTCTCCCCCAGTTTATCTCCAAAGCCTTTTTCTTTTTCAGTTCATCTCCGAACGTTTAGCTCTCTCTATTTTTCTCTCCCGTAAGCTCCCCTTTCTTTCGTGAAGCTTTCTCCTTCTCTACGTAAAACAAACTCTCTTTTTTTTTTTTTACGTAAACTCTCAGCTTCTTTCCATCAACTCTGCTCCGTTCAGTCCCTGCTCTGTTTCTACTCACTTCTAAGCCTTTGTTTTCACGTCCAAAGACCAGAAAAATTCCTTTTATGTTCTGCTCTGCCTTGAAGTCACTGAACCGGTCAGTTCGACCTCCTCTCTTCTTCCTTTTTCGTTCCAATTTCCCCCATATGAAAATGGAAACTGATTCCGTAGCTGCTCTGTTCCTTTGCTCCAAAAACAGAGCTGAACGTCCAGACCACCCTCACGTAAAAATCTTCTCAGCCCAGCTTTCACTCTACATTCCGTTCTCCCTTCAAGCTCTCCTCCTCTACGTTCCTTTTTCACACACCGACCCCCCTTTCCGTAAGAATTGACTTCCCTTCTGTTTTGGCTCTACGTCTCTTCTTTATTTTCTGCTCCCCCTTTCCGTAAAACACTCTCAGCTTTCCGTCAATGTTGACAACTCCACTTGCATTCCTTTTAGTCTGCTAGCTCCCTCAAGATGAAGAATAATCCAAGCCTCAAGACGTACCTCTTTCCTTTCCGTAAATGTTGAAAACTCCACCTCTCCTCTATTTTTTTCTTTTCTTTCTTCCGTCAATCTTGCCTCTCTCCCGTATACGTCCAGCTATCCCAAATGAAAAGAACCACGTCTCTTTCCATATCCAGCCAGAAGTCAAAGAAACCTCAACATATACATTTTTTCCGTCAATCTCTTTCTCAAACTGTTAAGATGTCCCTCAATTTTTGGCTTTCCGTAAATGTTTCCATCTGCTAGCTCTTTCCGTTTATGTTGGCAACATGGTTTGTATAAAAAAAATTGTTGCATGCAGTTACCCTTTTTGTTCGCCGTCCTTTCATTTACTTTGTGTCGCATTACTTTTAAAGGAAAAGCTTTCTTTGATCTTCACTTTTAATTTCCACGTCGCTTACCGACAATTCTTTCTCAATATTTTCAGCTGCCCAAATCCACTGCTTTGAAAATCTCATATAACATGCGTCGTGGCTCAGAATCGGATCTCCTTTGAATTTTATTTATGCTGCAAATAAAAAATAAAAATAACACTTGAAATAAATTAAAAAGAAAATAGATTATTAAAAATATACTCTATATGTGAGGAAATATTTTTCAATTAAATCATAGTTATAAAATTAAGCATAAACATGATATTAATCAATTAAAATTCACAACTCGAATTTATGCTTATTAACTATTTTTCCATCTAAAACCAATAATAATGTCACAAAATAGTTTAAATGAATTGGTTTTAAATAGCTAAAATATGCAATTTTTCAGCTCAAACACATACAGTTAAAATATCATAACATAGATTTTCAATCATGCATTCATCATTCCGTACATACATATCGTACATAGCATGCATACGTCTTTCTTTTCTTTTAAAAACGTTGCGAGGTGGGGGTTTTCTTCTTTTAAAACGTGCTTTCTTCTTTAAAACAGTTCCCCACGCCTCACTGCCTTCATTTCTTAAAGAATATTTTCATGCATTCTTTCTTTTACATACATTCATGCATACATGCGTTCATTCATTCGTTCCTCTTTTCTTACTTACGTACATTCATGCATTCCGTTCATCCATTAATACATGCATTCATACTTAACATGCATTCATTCTTTCTTTTCACTTTCATTTGGCCCATAGCACACTGTTATGCCCCGTGTGCTGGGGTTAGCAGTCTTTTGAACCTGATTCCGCTCGTGGCCGCGGGTTTGGGAATCCATTCCATCAGGGTGCAGCACTGGGTGCACTACCAGTACTACTTACCCGGCATTGCAATCTGCCCCTTTACAGTCCATTCATTTGGTACCATATCCATTTCAGTCCATGTGGCTGTTACGTATCTTCATACATCATCCATTCAGTCCAGTCCATTCTTTCCTTTACAGTCCTTTCCTTTCCTTTCCTTTACAGTCCATTCTTTCATTTCAGTTCTTACGTTTCTTACATTTCTTACGGTTCTTACGTTTCTTCAGTTCTTTCGCTTCATAAGAGTTTTAATTAAGAAAATGGTTTTCTCTCTTCTGTTTTGTAAAAGTCCTTTTAAAAGAAGTCACTTCATGAGAAAATGGTTTTCTTTCTTTTCTTTGAAGAAGAGACTATTTAAAAGAGTTTGAAAAGAATCATTTTGGGAAAGAGAGTTACTTTAGGAAAAATCTTGTTTTCTCTTCTTTCTTTTCTTATGGTTTCGATCCTTGTATTTCTTAACGGTTCTTATGTCTTTTAAGGCTTCATTTCGTTTCCTTTTCATGAACATACATACAATACGTACTACATATAGCATCCATTCACATGCATACACGTACATACTTTGGGTGTGTAAAGAGGGGCTGCCAAGGAAGGCCGCTACATACTTATACTTGAAAACTTACGTTTCTTCTTTCGTTTTTTCCCCTTTAGTTAAAAAGCATTTCTTCTTCTTCTTCTTCATTTACGTACATAAAAGACTCTAAAAGAGTATGAACGTAATACTTACTTGGACTTCATGCCATACTCATTCCATGCAGTCCATTCGTGTGCTTGTCAGATGGCAACCTACATGCATACACATAACCTTACATCATCATCTATTTAAATGCATAAGTAACTATTCCAAACATAGAACTACGCCTCACTTGGAACACTCTCCGTCCATTCCTGGGCTCTCATATGCCATTTACTATACTAAAACCTTCCGGGTCTTATTCCTTAAAGCGAACCCTTGTGATTCACCTTAGGGTTAAGACACTAAGACCTCCATTTCGTTCTTCTATTTCCACAATCTGACGCATGATTCCGACCGACAGAGTCATGCGTCCCAACCTTAGACTATTTACCCGTTACTACCTTCACGTATCCTAGCCCATACTACATCCTTATTCCCATCCATTCAGGCTACATCAACTCAACCAATTCTCGGGCTAATACACTATGTAACCATGATCAGGACAGATTACCCATTACATATGGTAAACCTGTCCGGTACACATGTCTTGTCAGAGACACTTGTATCTTACTCCCCTTCTATCACCTAAGAGCAACTTATAGCTCCACAGAGCACCTGCTTGTATAAACAAGTTCCATACTCCAATACCAACTTGCTCAGACTCGGTTGATAGGAATCTTCCTACTTCCGACTCTGTACAAGTTCATCCCAACACTTGATGGGAAAGGATTGCATTCACAATTGCACCTCTGTCACGTCACGCAGCTCAAGACTAATCCCGAGTCACGTCACGATACCCATCATGCTTCCGCTGCACGCTTTGATACTTCTCCATTACTTCCTTATACTCTCAGTTACAAGTAAGTCTCAAGGCAATACCTGTTACCTTGGACTACATGCCACATCACTACTACTTTGGGACACTGTTACACAGTTCCCGCCATTTGACAAGAGGACTTCATCCTCAAATGTGCCTCTGTCACATTATGCAGCTCAAGACAAATTCTCGAGTTACAATACGGGGCTCATCGTGCTTCTGTTGCACTCTCTGATACCTTATCCACCGCTTCCCACTTACCTTCAATCACCAGTTAGTCTCAAGGCAATACCCGTTACCTTGGACTACAGGCCATATCACCTTTGCTTCGGGACACTGTTACACAGTTTCCCGACAATACACCATACGTTCCACACTTCTCTGTTACGCCATCCGACTTTTTGTGACACGCCATCCAGTGTGTCACGACCTAGTACAGAGCACACTCACGTGAACTCTCTTCCATCCACACTACAACACACATCTCTACGATACACGTCTCACGGTGCATCGCTACGCGACAAGGAGTACGCGCCGCGCGTACTCCTTTCGCTACAACACTTATCATCATGATGCACATCACACGGTGCATCGCTATACAACATGGAGTACACTCTATGCGTACTCCCTTCCTTCTACGCCACACATCATTACAACGCACGTCACACAACGCGTCGCTGCACTACACAAAGTACGTTCCACGCGTACTCTCTTCACACTACACGCCGTATCACAACTACGACATCCATCTCACGCCCATACTTCACAGCACAGTCCACAATACTACACAATCAAGCCCAACACTTCACAACCACACTTTACTTCACAACTACGCAGCGAACTCCACAAACACAACTACGCAGTCTACAGCTAACCAAATCAACTACGTTAAACACAAATAACTAAGGATAGAGGGTTATACCATTAACGGGATAACCCGTGCGTCGCTCGCTGCTCGTCACGATCATGCGTCGGAGGAGCGTACGTGGCGGTAACACTGCGTACGGTGGCTGTCCACCACATAAAGTGGTAGTTTGGGCTTGGGAATAGCTAGGCGTGGCCTTGGAAGGCTCACGGTGGCCTCGTGGTGGTCAAAGGTGGCGGAGCACGGCGGCATCATGCAGTGAACAGTGAATCCGAACATGGTGGGAGTTACTTGAGGTAGCGAAATGCCATAGAACTTCATGGCAAGCTAGGGAAAGGTAGAGGAACATGTGGTGGAACTGTGGTGGCGAGGTGGTGGTCGTACGGTAGCTAACGGCGGCAGATCGGCTGTTTGAAGCTAGTTTCGGCCTTGGAGAGTGAGGGAGAGTGAGAGCTCTACATAACTCCGTTGGCCATGGAATTTCTTGGGGAAGTTCATGGTGATGAGAGGAACAAGATGGTGGTGGTGAAACACCATGGGTGGCCGTGTACGGTGGTGCAACCAAATGGTTAGCTATGGAGACCCATTTGAAAAAGAGTGAGAGTTAGGGAGAAAGAAAGACATGGGGAGGAAGCCCATGATGTGGTGGTTCCATTGGTGGTGCTTGGTGGCCGGTTTGGCCGTGTATGGTGGTCCAACGAGGAGGAAACGGGTGTAAAACCCATTTTGAGGGTGGTGCCATGGAGGGAGAAGGAGGGCACGTGGTGGCTCGCCGGTTGGAGGGAATGATGACCGGAGGGTGGTGATCATTCGATGGCCGGAGGTAAAACCAAAACTGCCCTGTACGGCGGCGTGGAGGAGAGGTAAGCATCCATACCCATTTCGGCTTGTGAAGCCGTGGGAGGAGGAGGAGAAGCCGTGTGGCTTGCCGGCTGGGGGAGGTGTTGGCCGGCGTGTGGGGGACGATCGGTGACCGGAGGGGACGCCTGCAGTGGCTGGTGGTGGCTGGGCTGGGGTGCAACCCGTACGGTGTGTGAGGAGCAAAGGCACGGGCTGGACGTGCATGGGGGAAAGAAGGAGGAAAGAGAAAGAGAAAAAGGAGAAAGGAAAAAGTGAAGGGAAAAGGGTAGGGGCCTGGGTATTTATCTTCAATCCTATGCTTCGGGATCCTCAAACGATCTAACGGTGAGTCTAAACACTGATTTGAAAACGCGTAAGTGTTTTATTTTAAATAAAACACTACGAGGAATTAAGGTAGAATATTATTTTATAACTAATGTTTATAAAATAATATTTCTTCCTCATTATTTAAAATGATAAAGTACCGTTAATTAATCGAAGATGATAAAATCATTTAAATTAATAAAATACTTAAATACAACACTGAGAGGAATTAAGATAAAATATTATTTTACAAGCTAAGGTTTATAAAATAATATTTCTTCATCATTATATAAAATGATAAAGTATCGTTAAATCACTCAGAGAGGGTAAAACCATTTAAATTAATAAAACACTTAAATAAAACACTGAGAGGAATTAAGATAGAATATTATTTTATAAACTAAAGTTTATAAAATAATATTTCTTCATCATTATATAAAATGATAAAATATCTTTAATCACTCAAAGAGGATAAAACAATTTAATTTAAATAAGAGTTTTCAAAGTAAAGTTAAACCTCTTAATATCTTAAAACAACTAAAATATTTAACTTAGTAATTATCCACAATTATAATATTTTCAGAACTCATTAAAATATTATAATTGTGCTACTTTAAAAGCAAGCTTATCTAATAACACTGGAAATATCTCCTATAGATATTTCCATGATACTTCAAATATTTGTAGACTATAAAATATCTTACTTTGAAATCCAGTGGATAACTTCCGGGATACGCCATCGAGGTACAACACTAAGGACAAGGCTCAGCACGTAAATCAAAACTCGGCACGGAGACTGAAACTTGACACGTGGAACGAGGCTCGACATGTTGACCGAAGTCTGACACGTAGATCGAGGCACGTACGTGAAGAATAAGGAAGAAGGAGCAGATATCACAAGCAGTGTGCAGTGTTGTTGTTGGAAGAAGATGGGGAAGCAAAAATGGAGGGGTGGTCTCGGGTTCAAGGACTTAGAAAGCTTTAATATGGCATTGTTGGCTAGGCAGGGGTGGAGCCTATTGCAGAACTCAACTAGCATGGCAGCTAAGATCTATAAAGAGAAGCATTTCAAATCTAATTCTTTGCTAGAGGCAAAATTTGGCCATAGGCCATCCCCTATATGGAGGAGTGTGTGGAATGCAGTGAGCTTACTGAGAGAGGAGCTAAGATGGAGGGTTGGTAATGGAAAAAGTATCAAGATATGGGGTAAAAAATGGCTATCTGCTCCTTGAATATTTAGCACACAATCCCTAGTATCGAAATTGGATAGTGAAGCGAAGGTGAGTGAACTGATGTAGTGCAGAGGGGAATGGAATGAGAATCTTATTAGAAGAATTTGTAACAAAGAAGAAGCAGACCAAATATGCAGTATGCCAATAAGTAGGATGGATGTTGAAGAAAAAATGGTGTGAGACCCTTCCAAAAAAGGTCTATTTTCTGTTAAAAGTGCATACTATCTGAAGTTTGATAGAAAGAAGGCTAACCCAGGTGATTTTTCAAGGGACAAGACACTGATAGAAGATGGAAATGTATGTGGGATCTGAATGTCCCAAGGAAAGTAAAATTGTTCTTATGGAGAGCAAGCAATGAGCTCTTAGCTTCGAGGAGGAATCTTTTTCTTAAGAAAATTGTAGACAACCCTTACTGCCCCATCTGTAAAAGGGGAGAGGAAATAGTTATGCACGTGGTGTGGCAATGCCCTACAGCAAGTGATGTTTGGACTAAATCTCTGAGTGTGGTGCAGAAAATGAAAAATGAAGAAGTTGATCTGTTAGCTTTGTAGGAGAAGCTTATGGAAACGCTGAGTCAGTCAGAAATGGAAGAGATAGCCATTGTGATGAGGTGTTTATGGTTGATAAGAAATGAATTTATATTCAGATAAGTTCAAATGCCCAAGCCAAGTAGTCAAAATTGCAAGGGATGATCTTACGGATTACCCGTTAGCTCAACAGACTTTAAGAAAGAGTCATAGCAACAATGAAGGTAGAAGGGAATTGAAGTGGAAGAAGCCAAGGCAAGATCATGTAAAGGCTAATTGGGATGTAGCTATAGATAAGAAGGGTAGAAAGGTGGGGATAGGGGTTGTTATCATAGATGAGGAAGGAAAAGTTTTGGTTGCAATAGGTGGACAGAGAAACAATGTTGACCAGCCTGCTGTTTTAGAGAACTAGGCGCTGTGGAAGGTAATGGAATTAAGGTAATGGAATTATGTAGAGACTTTAGATTTAACAAGGTAATATTTGAGGGAGATACCCAAGTTATAGTAAATGCAGTAAATAATGTAAATGAAGATCTCTCCTTTTATTGGATCCTTGTAGAAGACATTAAGCAGTTGTCGAACATAAGGAAGGAGTTGAATGTTCAGTTTGTTTACAGAAACTCAAATGAGGTAGCACATTTGTTAGTAAAGGAAGCTTTACACTTACAATCTGAATTAGTTTGGGTAGAAGAAATACTTGATTGTATTCGAAGTACAATAGAGAGGGAAGGATCATGTAATGAGTGATACAAGTTGTTAATGAATACAAAATTTAATTAAAAAAAAAATTAGGTGGAGATTGCTAAAAGAGCAGTTTTGTATTCCGACTAGTGGATACCTTGGATACGATTGTGATCCACCTTGGTGAAATGAACATTGCAATCATTTTATTCTTAAGTTGATGAAGAAAATTTCGACGTCGTTTTCCTCTGGATCTTATGTTAGGGAATGTTCAAATATAGCAAAATATGTAGAATAAGACAAACTCAGATTTAACAAAATATAGTAAAAAAAAAAAAAACCTCACTTAGTAGTCCCAAACTACCATTCCCCTGGAATTGTAGACGATGTGTCAGAACCTAGAGAATCCATGCCTAACCAATTGGACGAGGTTGAATAGACAATGAAGAGACAATGAGGAACTAATTGAGCTGATGCTCCATCTCCTAGATGTGATTGTAGATAGTACTATCGAGCTATGAGAGTGGCTTCATGATTTAATTTAGTAGTTTATTATCCTGTCTGTATTTATGGATCGATGATCCTGTACTTATTTTGATACAGACTGGTTGCAACTATGTTACGACTTATGGGATACGTGAATCTATGAAGTATTATTATGTTTTGGGATAAAACATTCTGGTCTTGTGTATTGCTAAAAAAAATTATCTGCTGCAAATATTTCATATTATTAGATACAGCTGCTTTGCGGACTGCTCTTGCTATTACTGCTGCTTCCTTTGCTTATTGCTTATTACTACTTGACGTATGCTAGATGTACTACATCTCTAATTGTTATGAATGAGGGTATGTGACTCTGTGTTACATGTCTCAATACTTCAAGCTCTATCAAATTCCAAGTGGAGCTTACAGGCATCACAATCGGGGTCCGACATAGGAGCAGTATTACATCAAGACTAACTAGTGGATTTGTTTAGCTAAGTTTGCAAGCCCTCAGTTGAAAATATTTGTTTCTCTCCACCTAGGAAAAAAAAATGTTTGCATTGGTATCGGCTATACAGAAATGGAGACACTACCTCCTTGGGTGGAGATTTATAGTTTGTATAGCCAAAAGCTCACGACTATGGTACAACAAAAATGGTTATATAAGCTTATGGGATTTAATTTTGTAATAGAATACAAGAAGGGGAGGTGAAACATTGTGGGCGACACACTATCTATAAACGATGAACCAGAAGAGGACAAGGAAATTGTAACCATCCCACAACCATTACCTAACTGGTTGGAAGTGATTAAGGAGGAAAACACTAGCGTTGGAGAGTTACTATAAGTAATCGAAAAGATTAAAAAATGGGAGGTAGCATAGCCGTGGAGCTACAAAAGGGGCATAATATTTTTTAAGGATCATATTTCTGGGAATTATAGAACATTGGTTCATGAAATTATAGAAAAATTTCATGGAAATTTTCATGAAGGATACCACAAGACTCCCTATAGAATATGCTCAAATTTCTGGTGGGAAGGGATGTAGCGACAATTGAAGGAGTATATTCAAAAGTGTGATGTTTGCAAGTAGCACAAAAAAAAAACTTAACTACCAGCAGGGCTCCTCAATCCTCTACCTATTCTACAGCAGATATGGGAGGATCTATCCATGGGTTTCATAGAAGGACTCTCTAATTCTAATAGCAAGTCAGTCATGTATAATGTAGTAGTGAACAAATTATCCAAGCACATGCATTTTGTAGCACTTAAGCACCCGTATACAACTAGGGGAGTTGCTCATATATTCTTCGATAATGTTTTTAAATTGCTTGGCACGCATAGGGACGTCTATAGGTTTTGATAGAGATCCAACGTTCACCAAGTGCTTTGTAGATAGAGATCTTTCGATTGAATGGAACCAGTTTCAACTTTTCTTTGGCTTACCATCCACAAATAGACGGCCAAAGAGAAGTGGTCAATTGTACATTAAGAGTGTATTTATGTAACACCCAGGCCCGTGGAGGAGCCCAAACGGCCTAAAAAGCGACGTCGTTTTGATGAGTGATTTTCTCTCTCTTTTTCCCTCTCCTTTTACCCCTCCGACGGTTTCTCAATTTTATCCTACCAGTTTTCTTCTCACCATCTCATCCACATTCACACCACTCCATTTCAATTTTTCCTCTCCACAACTGCTTTTGCCTTTGTAGTGCCACACTCCCTCACAAACTCTCTCTTTTGCTCCTTTATTTCTCCATAAGTTTTCATTGGCGCCCCACAATCCAGCCACATTGAAGTCAATCAACCACCAAGAGACCACGCCCCAAACCGAAGCCAGCCACTGCCCAAGCCTGTTGCACCTCTAGCTTGTCCAAAATCACACAAGATGATATTTAAGTGGTTCGACAAATTGCCTACGTCCATTGGAGCCTCTTTTATTGAGTTTGTACAAATTTACAAAACTCTAGAAAACACTCTCTCACGTTCCCTCTTTCTCTCTGATATTTGCCCACATAAATTACACTAACTGAGCTCTCCTTTTATAGGAGAGCCATGGGGGGACACACACCCACTCCTCTTGACCAGAAGAGCCTCTGGAGGTGAGTGGGTGGGTGGATGGTTGGTGAGGATGGGGTTGGTGGCTGCAAACCCAAACCCATTTCACACTTGGGGGGTTTATTCAGCAATCACCCCCTCTACCCAAGTGTGCCATACTACGATGCTTACAAACTGATTCATTCTTCAAATGAATGCACCCCATTCTTTGACATGAGAGAGTTCCTTTGTTGAATGCGCTCCAATGCACCCGAGGGTGCTCAGCAGTGTATAATATTGATCAAGTCCAAACAATGTTGGAACTTGATCCCTGTGACGACTTTCGTCAACATATCTGCTGGATTATCTTCAGTGCCAATCTTCTGAAGTTTGATGTCCTCTTCTTCTAATATTTCACGTACAAAGTGAAATCGGACATTTATGTGTTTTGTTCGAGAGTGATACACTTGATTCTTTGGCAAATGAATTGCACTTTGACTATCACAGTGAACGGTAACCTCTTGCTGCTTAAAGCCCAAATCTGTTACCAATCCCTGTAACCAAATAGCTTCTTTCATAGCTTCTGTTACAGCCATGTATTCAGCCTCAGTGGTTGATAGTGCAATTCTGCAAATTTGATCGCCAACTAACTGATCCTCCACCCATAGTGAACACATATCCAGTTGTCGATCGGCGTTTATCAAGATCACCTGCATAGTCTGAGTCAACATATCCAATTACTAGACTATCTTCACTTTTCTCGAACTTCAAACCAATATCTACGGTCCCTAAAATGTACCGTAGAATCCACTTAGCCGCATGACAATGAGCCTTTCCAGGATTATGCATATAGCGACTAACTAAGCTAACGGCCTGGGAGGTATAAGGTCGTGTACATACCATGGCATACATTAAGCTTCCAACAACACTTGCATATGGGACATTCCTCATGTAGTCCCGCTCTTCATCATCTTTAGGAGATTGCAATGCACTGACCTTGAAATATGGGGCCATAGGAGTACTCACCGACTTCATC
The DNA here is from genome assembly GCA_011037825.1 of Carya cathayensis. Taxonomy (NCBI): domain Eukaryota; kingdom Viridiplantae; phylum Streptophyta; class Magnoliopsida; order Fagales; family Juglandaceae; genus Carya; species Carya cathayensis. The sequence goes on along the minus strand of QGSO01000744.1, from coordinate 115,187 downwards.
TTTGAGTCAATGTTGAAGCGTTGCAGTACTTTCTTCAGATACTGCTTCTGAGTAAGGTGAACTGTACCTTTCACCCTATCTCTACTGATCTCCATCCCCAATATTTTTCGTGCTTATCCCAGATCTTTCATTTCAAACTCATGACTTAACTGAGTTTTTAAGTGATTTATCTCCCCCTTGCTTTTATATGCTATTAACATATCATCTACATATAAAAGCAAATAAATGAAAGATCCATTTGCAAGTTTTTTGAAATATACACATTGATCGTATTGGCAACGAGTGTATTTCAGATCCATCATAAAACGGTCAAACCGTTTATACCATTGCCGAGGTGACTGCTTCAAGCCATAGAGAGACTTCTTCAAACTGCATACCCAATTTTCTTTTCCAGCTTCTTTGAAACCTTCTGGTTGAGACAGATAAATCTCCTCTTCCAGATCACCATGTAAGAAAGCTGTCTTTACATCAAGCTGTGCTAACTCAAGATCATATTGTGCAACCAAAGCTAGCAATATCCGAATGGATGAATGCTTCACAACAGGAGAGAATACTTCACTGTAGTCAATTCCCTCTGTCTGAGCGTAGCCCTTGGCTACCAACCTAGCTTTGTATCGCACTCCATTTTAGCACCTTGATCATCTTTCTGATTGAAGATCCACTTACAACCAATTGTCTTCTTTCCTTGTAGAAGCGGCACAAGCTCCCAAGTCTGGTTCTGATGAAGAGACTGCATCTCTTCATTTATAACCTTTGTCCATTCAACTTGTTCACTGGACTGTATGGCTTCTCTATAAGTGGTTGGGATCTCACCCCCTTCAACTGGTAATGCATATGTCACATAGTCTGCATATCGTGTCGGTACACGTTTCTCTCATCTCGATCTGTTGGTTGCTATTGATTCGGGTTGACATGGAGGTACTGTGACTGGACTATCAACATTTTCTTGTCCATGCTTTCCCGAATTCTTTGAAGTAATAAACTTCACAGTCTACGAATCATCTGATGTTTTGCCATCATTGGAATCTTTATGCTTATGTGACTTAAGCATCTCAGATTCATTGAATGTAACATCTCTACTGATTATTACCTTTTCAGACTCTACGCACCAGAGTCTATACCCTTTTACACCAGTACTAAAGCCTAAGAATTTTACTTTCTTAGCTCTAGGATCAAGCTTACTTTCTTTAGCATGATAGTAAGCAGGACATCCGAAAACGTGTAAAAAATCATAATCAGTAGCATGTGTACCTCTCCACATTTCAATGGGTGTCTTTCCATCATTGGCAACTGCGGGTAGTCGGTTGATGAGGTGGCAGGCATAGGTCACAGCTTCAGCCCAAAATTGTTTACTGAATTCAGCATCCAGCAACATACATCGCACTTTCTCTAGTAAAGTACAATTCATCCGTTCTGCCACACCATTCTGCTACGGTGTACCTCGTACCGTGAAGTGTCTGACAATTCCCTCTCTCCGCCATACTTCCATGAAGGGGTCTGAAGTGTACTCACCTCCATTATCAGATCTAAGCCGCTTGATCTCTCTGCCGGTCTGAGTCTCAACCATTTTCTTCCAATCAAGGAAGATTTTCAGCACTTCATCTTTATTCTTCATCGTATATACCCCACACACGACGAGAATAATCATCTACAAAGGTTACAAACCAATGCTTACCTCCCAAAGATGCATTTTGGGTAGGTCCCCAAACATCGGAGTGTACATAGTCAAGGATTCACTATGTATTGTGTACAGCGGTTCCGAACTTGATTGGCTTCTGCTTCCCTAATACACAGTGCTCACAGAAGGATAGTTTTCCAATCTTGGCACCTTTGAGTAAGCCTTGTTTCACCAGTGTTTGCAAAGCCTTTTTTCCAGCGTGTCCCATATGCATATGCCAAAGACTGGTGGTGTCAGCATCAGTCTCATCTAGCTCCTCACAACATGTGGAAGCTCTTCCATCAGCAGTACTTCCTTGCAAGAAGTACAAGTTTCCTCGCCTCAAACCCTTCATTGCCACCTAAACTCCCATTAGTACTTTGAGAGTTCCGTCTTCAATGGTGATTCTGAATCCCTTTGAATCCAGAGATCCCAGTGAGATGAGATTCTTCCGCAAGTCCGGAACATACCGAACTTCTGTCAGAGTCTTGACGCTGCCATCGTGTAGCTTTAACCGAATGCTACCTATTCCTTGAGTCTTATAGGCACTATCATTGCCCATAAGTACTGCTCCACCATCAATTTTTGTGAAGTCAGTAAACCAGTCCCGATTGGGACACATGTGATAGGTACATCCGGAATCCATAATCCATTCATCGGAATGACAAATGGGTGATGAACTTGCCAAGGAAAAATCTGACTCGTCATCTTTGTCCACGACATTGGCTGTGGTGGGTTGATTCTGCTGTTGTCCCTTCCGATTGGGACAATCCTTCCTCCAGTGTCCTTTGTTGTGACAAAAGGAACACTTGTTTCTGGCGAGTTTTCTGCTGACTGATGAACCACGTGATGTGTCCCAGGTTTTCGAATGAAAACCTTTCCTCCTTCCGGGATACCTTGATTGTAGTCTCCCCCTTGCTGTTAGCGCTTCACTTGATGTATCTTGTTGTACCTGCTTATCTTTTCTGTGGTACTCATTGCTAATTAAAGAACTGGATACATCATCAAAATTGATCTTTTCCTTCCCATACAATAGAGTAGTAATTAAATGCTCATATGTATCAGGCAAGGAATTTAACAGTAGTAAAGCCTTATCTTCATCTTGGATTTCAACATCCAAGTTTAACAAATCAGTAAGAATTTGGTTGTAACTATTTAGATGTTCAGACATGGAAATACCTTCACGAAATTGGAATCTGAAGAGCTTTTTCTTCAAGTGCAGACGGCTCTCAATGCTCTTCTTCATAAACTTATCCTCCAATTTCTGCCAAAGTTCCCTAGCATTTGTCTCTCTCATGACAAAATACTTCTGTTATTTGGTAAGGCATAACCGGATTGTACTGTAAGCTTGGGTATTAAGCTTCCTCCAATCCTTCTCAGTCATCTCATCTGGCCTCTCCTCCAGTGCAATATCCAACTCTTGTTGGATCAAAACATCCATAACCTCACACTGCCACATGCCGAAGTTGCTGGTTCCATCGAACTTTTCAACTTCAAACTTGACATTTGACATTGTGGACCGATGTCCTGAGCTACTGGCATGTTCAGAGCTCCTGTCTCTTCCAGAATGTTCCATTTGAATTTAGAAAATTTTAGACAACAAATTTTGAAATTCTAACAGTACGGATGAGTCTGGAAAGATCCAAATAGTAGGAAAGCACTATTTGATTGTTGAAATCGGACTCCAAATGGCTTAGATCAAGCCGAAAATGGATCTGGAAAAATGGACGGTCCTGATCTGGTGCGTGAGATGCACGCGCTGACAACCTGCTGGGCGCTTGGGTGCGCGTGAGGAGCGTGAGAGACACACGCAGAACGTCTTAGGGCGCGTGGGGGCGTGTGTGGCGTGTGGTGGACATGCGTCTTCCTCCTCCGGGCGCGTGAGGGCGTGTGGCTGAGAGTGGTGGCACGTGGCGTTCAGTCGTCTTCAACCTCTAGATGCGCGTGGGGCGTATGGATCTACGCTCCTATCTTCTATCGGCGCGTGTGGGCTCCTCCAACCTCTGTTTTCAATTCCGTTTGTGGCAACGGATTCGTATCGACGCGAGGAACACCCTGGAGTGATCAAAAGTTGATTTTGATCACTTTGATTTCTGGACAACTTGAACCAAGAGCTCTGATACCAATTGTTGCGCCTCTGGCCTGTCCAAAATCACACAAGAGGATATTTAAGTGGTTCGGAAAATTGCCTACGTCCACTGGAGCCTCTTTTATTGAGTTTGTACAAATTTACAAAACTCTAGAAAACGCTCTCTCACGTTCCCTCTTTCTCTCTGATATTTGCCCACATAAATTACACTAGCTGAGCTCTCCTTTTGTAGGAGAGCCATGGGGGGACACACACCCACTCCTCTTAACCAGAAGAGCCTCTGGAGGTGAGTGGGTGGGTGGATGGTTGGTGAGAATGGGGTTGGTGACTGCAAACCCAAACCCATTTCACACTTGGGGGGTTTATTCAACAAAGCCGTCCTCTCGGTTGATCCCACTGCCATAAACCACCAGAGAAGCGTTTCATCTCTCACGCAAGCCGAACGTAACGTAGCATCTTCCTATTCCCAAACCACCATGCACCAGGTCACCCCCGCGAAGCCGTAGCATCAAGCCACCGCGCGCAGTAGCCCAATTTTATTTCTGAAGCCCACGTTCACTACCCTAACCGGTGCATGGAAACCACCCAGTTTGAAAACACGCACACCTTAGTCCTTGACATGCCGCAACCTGCAGTAGAAGCATCACCACCACCTTTTTGGAAGAAGAAGCCCGTGGAAACCCCTTACCCTAGGTGCACAGCCCCAGGAGTACGAGGACTCTCTCCCACGTTAGAAACTCCGCCCAGCCAAAACCGCCAACCTCCATCTCATGAAAACACCTACCCACACAAACATAAACCATGGCTCCTCCATGCACAACTAAGACCACTGATTGATGCTCAGTCCCTGGTATCGGCCACCCACGCAGGTTCCCAAACATCGTCTATTTTTATACCCAAAAACAGAGTACAGCCAAGGGAAACAAGACCCCACGTCCCTCAGTTTTAGCTATCGTTTCTCACCGAAAATAGCCACTACTAGCCGCAGGTTTTGAACCTGTCAACCCCCATAGATCAGCCGTGCTACTCCCTATGCCACCATAATACACCTTATGCAAATCTTTCTCTCCACGCTCTTTATCTTGCTGCACTCTCTCTCTCCTTCTCTGTCTTGATCTCAGCTACTACCACCACTTAGTTGCCGCGACCACCGTGAGACACTCCCCGTCCGTATTGTAGTATGTGCACCAACAAGAATAATGCCCCACCTCTATCTCTCGGTGAGATCTCTCTCTCAAGTACTTAGTATTCCCCCATTATGGGCTAGTTCGTATAATTTGGACAATGGGCACCCATGATTATCAAAATGGCCATGGGCTCACAAATGGTGTTTATGGGTTTGCTACATTGTGGGTTGCACGAATTTAGGGGCCACGGTTGGATATAATGGGTATGCACTACAACAAAAAATAGATTTTAGGACAATTTTTCTTTGGGACGAATTGGAAATCGTCCCAAAAAGTGAGATTTTGGAACGAAATTCAAATTTTGTTCTGAAAAAACAACGGAATGGTTAGACTGTTCAAACGCTATACTTATGGATGAATTTTTTTGTCTCAAATAAGTTAACCGTTCGAACGTAATTTTGACGAGTTAAGTAAATTTTTTTTGGAGGGAAATTGATACACCGTTCGAACGATACATTCTAAACGTTTGAATGATGCATATGCACCGTTCAAATGTTATTTGAAGGGGTCGAACAATGACAAGGGTTTTAATTTTTTAAATTTTTTGCCAAATTATATTTAGATTAACTAGTAATTATAAGAAATTGGTTAATTAAATAATAGGAATAATCTAAATTAATAATTAGTTCAGAAAATATAAAATAATACTATTTCATACTTAAATATTGAATTTACAAAACAAAAAATGTTGTCCATACAAAAAACAATAAATAAATAAATAAAAGATAGAAGAAAGTAATTAAGACCCCAAGTCTTTGCACACTTCCTCGACTGCAGCTATACATTCCTCTATTTGTGTCAGTCGAGTACTGATGGTGACCTGCGTCGCAGACATGGCAACAAACTTTGTATGAAGCTCAGACACAGTAGAATGGATCTCCATACGCACTGTATCGATCATTGTTGATGTCTGTTCACTGATCGCTGGACGCACAATCTCAGCCATCTCCTCACAGTAACATTGTTTACTGATGCCTCGGCCCGTGTAGATGTCTCAGCAGTCCCGGTTGTGCATCTCTGTGAGGAACAACCGGTTCTGAAACATGTCCACGAAGACGCAGTCTCGAGTGTCCCGTGCTGCGTGAGAGGGTGGTGCTGTTTATCGGTCTCATCGGCTCCCGTTTACGCTCGGCAACATCAGGCACAACACCAGCAAATAGCAAATATCGGGTGATCAGGATTCCGAATGGCAGTATATCCATCGAAATGTACCGACACTCTGATTGAATCCTATCGAATATATACCCCACCAAGTCGATAGGAATGCCACGAGCGACCTGTATCATAATTTCATCCGATCAATGCCAACCTCTGTCTTGTGCTGCCGAGGGTCAATGTTATTGGCAATTATCAAATTTAAGATCTTAAACAAAAAAGATAAATTTGCCTGTTTGAAGCTCTTCGTCCTGTCATATGGTGGAGCATCTGGACCGACAACCAAATCTCTCACCGCGTGATCAGTAAGGGTATCAACCTCATAAGTATAAACTAATGCCTCCTCCTCCTCAGCTGTCTCTGCCTCAGCTGAAGGATCAGACTCTCTAGGCACCACATTCGGATATGCATCTGGAAGCCTAGGAATATCGAGATGCTCAGCAAGTCCATCCCGTGAAAATACAACGGGTACTCCTCGGACAGTGATCCTGTAGGCCCCAGTATCATATGCGCTGGCACTGCCAAGTTCTCTATAGAACTCAGCAACAATGTCAATGTAGGAGACTGGCTTCCATGCTTCCTCCCGCTCATCCAGGATAGGTCCCCAACCACGATCACTGAAGGCTGAGGGCAATGAATGACCCTCCCAGAGAAGACTCTGGAAATCAGAAATCTTCACCGGTCGCTCCAATGAAATCGTCCTCTCCCGAACTGGACCACTACTACTCTCACCAAGATTGCGTCACTTACATCCCTGCCTAGAAGTAGACATTATAATCAACCTGAAATTTATAATTAAAAATTAGATATATAACATTAACAATAAATAACTATTTACAGTACTTTCAAACGAATACCAATTTAATAACACTTGATATTGTGAACAACATAATTTTTAATAAATAATATCTCTCAATATCAATATTAATTAGATAAATATGAATAGAAATATAATATTAAAAAAAGACTTGTGGTAATGGAACTATAATATTGATGTATTAAATGTATAAAGATCTATTATATTAAATTTAACTTTACAGTTCGAACGTCTAAACTATGGATCGAATGGTAAGCTAAACATTCAAACGGTTAAAGTAACGGTCGAACAGTAAGTTAGGCATACCGTTTGAACGTCTGAAATAACGTTCAACCAGTTAATGAATACCGTTCGAACTTCAAACGGTATGCGAATCGATCGGGATTCCAGCCCGAGTCGACTCAGCCATTGAAATCTGTGGAATCCTTCGATTCCATGGATTTTACACCAAAATAAATACAATAGAAACCTAAATAAACGTTCTTACCATGGATTAAAGCAAATCTACCATTTATTTTGATGTATAAATCGGTTTATCCTAATGGCTAATTCAAACAAATAATCTATCAAAAACCTAAATCTAAACGGTAAAATGCTTTAAAAAAGAATAATACTGGTAGTTAGAGGAAGAGGCTTAGAGTGGGTACTGTTGACGACGGCGTTGAACGGCGGAGATGGACGGTTAACGGCTTGGAACGGAGGAAATGCACACGTAACTTTTGTGAAAATGACGTCCACGACAACTTATATATGCAGTACCATTCGAACGTATTAACTGAAATTAATTACTAAACGGTAATTAATTGAATATAAATTTAGTATATTCTTTTTAAATATAAATTAATTGAATAGTTAAGGTAAAATGTTCTTTTTAAATATTCAATTTAATTGAATATAAATCTATTATAATATTAAATATAATAAATGCAATATATTTAATGCATTTTTATTCTATTAAACACTATATATTATATTTATCATTTTTAATATATATAGTATATATTAGATTATATTTAATTAAAATATATTATACTATTGAATATTATATAGTATATAGTATAAGTTATGTTCATAGTGTTATATAACATATATATATGTTATATTAACTAATACATATATTTAATAGTAAATGTATTAGATGACTTGTTTAGTATATTTTTCATATTATATTGCAGTTATAGGCTAATTAGATGACACTCTCTAGTCTAGCACTATAAATGACACTATATATGATAATATAACATAACATGCCCAATTTTAGCTTTAGTATAATTAGAATACACTCTAATTGTTAGTAGTATAGATGACACTATATATGATAGTATGTATTACATTATTATATTATATTATAATAATAATCTAATATTTTAACACTATATATGCATGTAATGCATATGACCCAATGCTATGATACCATATATATGTTATATATAGGCTAATATATATACTTGACTATAATACTAGATGTAGTATGATATTTTATACTATATATGTTACTAAACTATATAATATATGTTTGATTATATATTATAATCAAATATTACTATGTTACTAAACTATAGTATATTTAAAGTTTAGTATATTTAAAGGTATAGTGCAAAAAAAAAAACACAATGAGCAACATTTTAATAAAACGTTCGAACGCTTTAAAATAACCGTTCAAACATATATGTAAACGGAAGCAAACGTTCGAACGTGTAATTTCACGTTCGAACGTTAAAATTAGAGGGGGAAAATTTTTTCGCTACTATATTTGGCGTTCGAACGTTTAGTAAATAACCGTTCGAACATAAATGTTTTACATTTACACGACAGAACCTTAAAATCTCGCGCTCGTCACAGTCTTCTTCCAGTCGCTCCCACAACCATTTTCTTCCAACCAACATCATTCTTCCTCAATCCAGCCTCCAAATATTACTGACTTTCATCAATCTCTTATATTTTCAGATTAAGAGGTTATTTTTACCATTTGGTGAAGAGTATTTTTGTTTTGGGCATTGGGTACGGGTGAATTTACAATTTTATCTCTCCAAACCAAGTATTTTCCAAATCTTATTCTCACTTTAGTTTACATATAAGTCTTTTCGTTTGCTGTAATAAGTTCGTGATATTGTGTATTTTCATTTGATGTAATGAGTTGGTAAATGTTGTGGCTTTCGGAGGTTGAAGACGATTGTAATCTGGAACGAAAACGTTCGAACGGTATTTGTATGCCGTTCAAACATTTTCCCCTTAATTCGAACGGTGACTAACACCGTTTAAACGTTATGTTGGTCAGTGTTAAAATACTTAATCTTTGAATGCAGGAATTGAATTTTAAATACTAATATTTATAATCTACATTTAATAATACTTAAATACTTAAAAGTTAAAAGTAATCAAATGAATTTTAATTAAAATATAAATAATCTAGATTTAATAATACTTAAATACTTAATAGTTAAATTATTCAAATGAATTTTAATTAAAATACAAATAGTTAAGATTTAATAATACTTACATATTTAATAGTTTAATTATTCAATTGAAGGTAAATAAAAATACAAATAGTTCACATTTAATAACACATAAATACTTAATTGAAGAATTAATAAAATCAATTTTAAATAAAATACAAATAATCTAGATTTAATAATACTTAAATATTTAATAGTTAAATTATTCAAATAAATTTTAATTAAAATACAAATAGTTAAGATTTAATAATACTTAAATACTTAATAGTTAAATTATTCAATTGAAGGTTAATTAAAATACAAATAGTTATAATTAATAAAATGAATGTTAATTATAATACAAATATTCTATATTTAATAATACAAATACTTAATTAGCATATCTTGCATTGTTTGTTTGATACATGTTAAATATTGGCATATCTTGCATTGCTTGTTCATCAAAATAAACCTTAGACCCGTTCGAGAGTTATCAATCCGGATGAATTGAAAGATTGATAACTCTTGAATTGTCCAGAGTGGACAGTTTGCAATTGTAAGATCATTCTTGCAAACTATTGAACTATATCTGTTATATGTCCAGCATTAAGATTTTGGTAGATTTATCCCTTGTTCTCCGGATATGCAGTTTTGGTGATGTTGTATTGACGATTAACACGTCGGTGCACACAACCAAACGAGCATATTTGGAGAACTATGGGGAGATGCTGCCGAAATTTTGTTGGACGTGACAGATTATAGAGAATAGGTTTGCGACTATGATCTTACAATTCCAAATGGGATAGGAGCAATTACCTGGTAAAAGGTGGCATACTCATTGATTTTTATATGATTGTGGTTAATACATATTTGTTTGTTGATGCACACGTGATTGTTTGTAATGAAGATAGTCGGCATGGATAAGAGTTGGATGCAAGTTAGTGATCGATTGGGTCAGAATTACAACGTATATGCTAAAGGTGTTAAGAAATTCTTAGAGTTCGCATTGGATACATGTGATAGTGATGGGCGTATTAGATGCCCATGTAAAGAATGCAGGAATTTGCGTTCTCATAAGATAGACTTGGTGAGAGAACATCTGTTTGTCAAAGGTATTGACAAGGGTTATACTAATTGGGTCTTACATGACAAACCATATCCAACTTCATTCGAGATTCCACCTGAAGAAGAAGAGAACGATGAAGATGTAGAACCAAATGTTGGAGATGAATATGATGAGGATATGGAGGAAATGTTAGGTGACATCGGTGCGGGAATTTTTATGAATGAAGGTGACACGGACACATCAATTTCAAATGATGGAGGTCATAACACTTTTGCACAATTGTGGAATGATTCACAACGTGAGTTATATCCATGATGCAGAAGACACAGTAAGTTGTCATTTACTATAAGACTGCTTCATATAAAATCAATGTGCCGATTATCAATTAAGGCTGTCAATATGTTACTGGAGCTGTTTATGGAGGCACTGCCATCAGATAATACTTTACCTCGTAACTTCTATGAAGCAAAAAAATAAAAACGAGGACTTGGATTTGATTACAACGTAATACATGCATGTAAGAATGACTGCATATTATATTGGCAAGAGAATGAGCAATTGAACAAGTGTCCCATATGCCACGAATCAAGATGGACATCTGACAAACAAAATGTGCCGCAAAAGGTTGTACGCCACTTTCCATTGATACCTAGATTACAACGATTATATATGTCACGTGCAATGGCTGTAGACATGACATGGCACTCATCAAGCAAAGTTCGGAATGATAATATTTTGTCGCATCCTCCTGACTCCCAGGTGTGGAAGGAATTTGATCAGGAACACCCATGGTTTGCTGAAGAACATCGTAATGTGCGACTTGGGTTGGCAACAGATGGATTTAATCCGTTTGGGAACATGAGTACTAGTCATAGTACTTGGCCAGTTGTACTTATGCCGTATAATCTACCTCGTGGAAGTGTATGAAAGATCCATATCTCATGATAAGTTTGCTCATTCCAAGTCTGAGATCACCAGGAAATGATATAGACATACACTTACAGCCATTGATTGCAGAATTGAAAGATTTGTGGGAGAATGAGGTTGTCACATTTGATTCATCAACAGGCAAGTCGTTCAATATGCATGCTGCCGTGTTATGGACAATAAATGATTTTCCAGCTTATGGGAACTTGTCGGGTTGGAATACTAAGGGGAAAATGACATGTCCAACTTGTAACAAACATACTAAATCTAAATGGCTCACTTACCGGTGGAAATTATATTTCATGGGTCATCGTCGATTTTTACCTCCTGACCATAGATGGTGGGGAAATTCACAAATGTTTGATGGTACTCTTGAATGGGGCCAACTTCCACCATACTTGTCTAGTGAAGATGTACTTGCACAATTTGTAGATGTTGGTTGTAATGAATTTGGTAAAAAATAACGAAAGAGAAAACGAGCTACATCTGAGTTGAATTGGACTAAGAAGAGTATATTTTTCGATCTCCCATACTAGTCAAAGTTAAAGTTACGGCATAGTCTTGATGTTATGCATATTGAAAAAAATATATGCGAATCCATATTGGGAACATTGATGTCAATTGAAGGAAAAATTAAGGATACATTAAACTCAAGGAAGGATTTGAAGCGGTTGGGAATAAGGTCGGAAATGCAATTGCAAGAAAATGGTTCGTCCTTTTACATGCCAATTGGATGATATATATTGTCAAAGAATGAAATGGCTACATTTTGTGATTGGATAATGAAAATTAAATTACCGGTTATGCATCGAATTTGACAAGGTGTGTGTGAACAAATGACTGGAAAATAACTGGATTAAAAAGTCATGATTGTCATGTCCTTTTATAGCGTATCTTGCCTATTGGTATCCGTGGGTACTTGATAAGAGACGTGCGCGTGGCTTTGACTGAGTTGGGTTTATTTTTCAAGGATTTATGTGCTAGGACATTAAATGTAAAAGCTTTGGATCGAATGGAACGGAAAATTTCCATAATCTTGTGTAAGCTAGAAAGTATTTACCCACCGTCATTCTTCGATGTCATGGTTCACCTAGCCGTCCATTTGCCACATGAGACTCGACTTGCAGGACCAGTTCAGTATAGATGGATGTATCCCATTGAACGATTCCTTGGGAAGTTGAAACGTGCAGTTGGTAACAAGACTCGCCCAGAAGGATCAATTGCAGAAGCATATATTGATGATGAGTGGCATACCTTCTGTTCCAAGTATTCCATGGAGTTGACACTAGGTTTGATCGGCCGGAAAGAAACTTTCATGTTGACTGAACAAGACAACGAAATAGGTTTTCTGTGTTTTCCCAACAAGTACGTCCACTTGGTGCAATGCGTGGTTATGACTTATGTGGAAGAGAGTTTGAGAAAGCTCAGTGGTACGTGCTAAACAATTGCACTGAGATAGAGAACCACTTGAAGTAAGTTATATAATGTTTTCTTAATCTAATATTCGCACATTTACTTTAATGAAAGTTTATGGATATAAAAGAATTGTGGTAATTATCAATTTCAGTGATCATATTAACATGCTCAAGGAAGTAGGAGTAAATGATATAAATCAAAAACATGAGGAAGAGTTTTCGAGATGGTTTGAACAATAGGTAATGACATTACATATGCTTTACTCATCCAATAGTTCATTAAATATTGATTGTTTATTATTGATATAATAGAAGTTTTACTCAATATGTAGGTTGTACAAATGCATGCAAATAATCAAAACGATATATCAGATGAACTATATGCATTAGCGCGTGGCCCATCGGGCGTGCTACAAGATATTCTGCATGTATTTCTTGGGGAAGTAGGTATCACACAGTGGATCGAGATTGTTATAGGAAAACACAAAATAGTGGTGTCCTAGTCGAGGGAAGTCATGATGGAGAAAATATTGATTTCTATAGAGTTATTGTTGATATAATTGGAATGAAATATTCGGGAGAGCTTGCAGTGTATTCTATTTAAGTGTGATTGGTGGGATTTAAGCAATCCTCGAACTGGAGTTCGTGATGAAGAATATTTTTTGAGTATTAATACATCAAAAAAATGGTATGAAGATGATCCTTATATTTTAACTTCTCAAGCATCTCAAGTATTCTACTTAGATGACCCGAAGTTAGGAAATCAATGGCGAGTAGTACAAAAATATTTTTCAAGAAATATATATGATGTTATCCTTCAGGCGGAAGGGCAAGATGAAAAAGCAGATGATCCCTCTACTCAAGAAGCATAACAAGAGAGTCAGCCCGTCTTTAATTTGTTTGTGGATTTGAGCCAGTATGAGATGATTCCATTAAGTAGAGAAGATATTGAGGCTGAAATTGTTGATGCGACAATTGAGCAAAATGTTGCTTCCACTGAAGTATCTACAGATGATGAGACTGAATTGTCAAATGATACTGATACTGATAGTGATTGACCAATTATATTTACATAGATAGTTTTCTGAAATTATGCCTCCGAAGAGAAAGGAAGTTCGCATCCCATCTCCACCTGCTCCTAGCTCTCCTTCAGACTCACTATTAGAGATTGACTCTACAGAACAAGGTAAAATTCTAATACTCATAAAATTAATTAATTAAAGTTATAATAGAAAATTGATTATAATGTTATATATCATGAGACTTCACAGTACAATCTCGTCAAGGTTGAGGCACTACTAAAGGCATGACGTTGGAAAAATATCGTAAGGTAGGTAAGATCAAAGTTAACATTCTTGATGAACATACCAGAGGTGAAGGACAACTAGCAGCTTGACTTGCATCGCATGTGGGTGCTCTTACACGAACTTATGCACCTTTGGCAACAAGTTCATGGAAGAAAGTCCCCCAAGATGTTAAGGACCTTATAAAGAAGTGTTGTTTGGTAATGTTTAAAATACGAAATTTAATTGGTAAATTTGTTTTATTTTACTTAAAGTTAGAATATTATAAATGATAATATCTTTGTCTAAATTTTTTTTCTGTAAGGATGATTTCGAATTAAATTTTGGTCGGAGAGAGGAGCGTAAAACTGTAGAAGAGCTTATGAGTAATGCATTCCGCAAATATAAGGCGAAGTATCATCAACATTATAATAAGTTTGAGAATAGTGAAGATGCACGCCAACATTCTTTTCAAGATGTGCAACCTTCTGATTGGGAAAAACTTTGTGACATGTTTGAGGATCCATCATATAAGGTATAATTAATTTAATTATTTTAGTCATCCTATTTTTAATTTTGCTTTCTAATATTATCAATTCCTATGTAGGAGCGAACTTCTATAAACAAAACAAATAGATCAAAATTGAAGATTACTCATCATGCAGGCTCAAGATCTTTCCACCGCCTTTCTAAGAAATTGGTATTGCTATTTTTTTTATTTTTATATCGTTAACTAAATATATGAATCATAATGACTATGTGATATTAATTGTTTGAGCTGAAAAATTGCATATTTTAGCTATTTAAAACCAATTCATTTAAACTGTTTCTTAACATTATTATTGGTTTTAGATGGAAAAATAGTTAATAAGCATAAATTCGAGTTATGATTTTTAATTGATTAATATCATGTTTATGCTTAATTTTATAACTATGATTTAATTGAAAAATATTTCCTCACATATAGAGTATATTTTTAATAATCTATTTTCTTTTTAATTTATTTCAAGTGTTATTTTTATTTTTTATTTGCAGCATAAATAAAATTCAAAGGAGATCCGATTCTGAGCCACGACGCATGCTATATGAGATTTTCAAAGCAGTGGATTTGGGCAGCTGAAAATATTGAAAGAATTATCGGCAAGCGACGTGGAAATTAAAAGTGAAGATCAAAGAAAGCTTTTCCTTTAAAAGTAATGCGACACAAAGTAAATGAAAGGACGGCGAACAAAAAGGGTAACAGCATGCAACCATTTTTTTTATACAAACCATGTTGCCAACATAAACGGAAAGAGCTAGCAGATGAAGCATTTACGGAAAGCCAAAAATTGAGGGACATCTTAACAGTTTGAGAAAGAGATTGACGGAAAAAAATGTATATGTTGAGGTTTCTTTGACTTCTGGCTGGATATGGAAAGAGACGTGGGATTACGGCAAGCTACCAAACCGAAAGCAAAAGAGAAGTATTTATGTGGGCTGAGGGGGCAGACAAAGAGGATGGAGCCAAAGCTGGGTGACGTGAAGGTCTGGGACTGGACGTATACGGAAATTTGATTGAGAATTGAGGAGGGTGAGCTGGACGTGAAAGACGGAGAGTGAAACGTGGAGATTAAAGGAATTCGGTGGATGGTTTGAGGGTGAAGACGTGCTGGAGTAAATTAAAATATGTTGGTGAGTGAAAGCTTTAAAGGGAGTGATTTACGGAGAGGATGGAGGAGGTTTGGAGACGGAACCAAAGTGACGTTAAAAAGGAGCAGTTTACGGAAGGAGGATTTTTCGGGAGAGGGGGGTCTGTACGTAAAAGAAAAAGCTGGACGTGAGGGAGATAGCTGGAAGAGTATTCTCGGACGGAAGGGATATACACTTCGTCTGGTGAGAGACACGGAGTGGGTGGTCCGCTAGCCTTGGGACGTAGAGGGGACGGAGCTTACGGAAGAAAAGCTAGAAGCTGGACAACAAGTTTACGTAAAAAAAAAAGAGGAACTTTGTTCACGTGAAAGTGGGGAGTTTTCATTTACGGGAGCTTC
Source organism: Carya cathayensis (assembly GCA_011037825.1). Classification (NCBI taxonomy): domain Eukaryota; kingdom Viridiplantae; phylum Streptophyta; class Magnoliopsida; order Fagales; family Juglandaceae; genus Carya; species Carya cathayensis. Next base: position 99,129 of record QGSO01000744.1, on the reverse strand, counting down.
GTCTGGGTTTTTAACGGACAGAAACGAAGGAAAGAACGTGGGAGAACGCTGGGAAGCTTTCTTTTCAGGAGGAGTTAAACTGGAAAGGAGAATAAAAGGCTGGAAAGAGGAGCTGGTACGTGACTAGGGAGTGGGCTAGAACAGAGAATAAAACCAGAAGAGAGAGGGCTGGAAGGGACTCTCGGATGGACAGAAAACGAAAGTGAAAGGAAAGGAGCCTTGGACGGACAGAAAACTAAGGTGAAGAGGCTGGAAGAAGTTTTCAGACGGAGGAGAAATTGAGAGAGGAGTAGGAGATGTGACTGGACGGATGGAATTGATTGGAATTGAAAAGAGAGAATCGGTTATAGAGAGGGAGACGTGAGGGAAGGAAATTGAAGAAAAGTGAGGATTAAATAGAGAGAGACGGGCTGGAGGAATTTCATTGGGTGGAGTTTTGTCTTGGTTAAAAAGTGAGAGTGGGACGTACGGTAGAGAGTGGGAGAGTTGAGGGAAGGGTTTTGAGTTGAAGAGTCAATTGGCTAGGATTAATTTGATTGGAGGGAGTTGTGTACGTGGAAAGGAAGTGGGTGAGTGAAAGAAAGCAAGGTTGGTTTAATTTTTCTGGGAGCTTTAATTGCAGGAGAGTTGGTTGGTTTGAGGTTACGTGGGGAGTGATGAACGTGGAGGGAGTTTTTGCCCAGATTGCTGGTTTCATTTATATTTTCTACAGTTTAGCGACAGCGTGGGTTTTATTTTCTCGTCGTCAATTGGGTTCCAGATTTTATTGTTTTTAAGTTGTTTTCTAGTATTTTGTGTATTTTATTTTAATTTTGTAATGGAGAATATTTCTTTGATTTCTATAGTACTTGTGATGAATATGGTTGGCTAAATTTTCATACTAAGGTTAGAGGTGAAGTTTAATGATTTGAAAATTGCTTTCGGATCGGCGTCAAATTTATTTTGCAAGTTTGATCGATTGAAGGATTTTATTATTGGAAATTTTGATTATCTATATATTTAGCTTGATTCATTGTGATTTCCGAATACAGTGAATGCTTGAGAAATCCCTGTGATAGTCAAATAAATTTGTAAGCGTTTTAATCATCAATCGTTCATGCTCGATCATTCGTAACTATTTTTCTTGATCTTAAATGCTAAATCTTCCAATTAAACGGAATTATTATTCTAGTTTAATTGAAGTAATTTGATCGGAAACAATATTTTAAATTATTAAATGGATCCTCGAAACCTTAGTCTTTTCCCATATCAATACATTTTATCATTTTAGTTTTATTTTGTTAAGTCAAAAATCATAATTTTAATAACCTCATTTTATTTTCAATCGCGCATCTCTTTTAATATTTTATTTTAATTTGTTTGAAAGAAATTTTCACATTAGTCAATCCCTGTGGATTCGATCCTGTAAGGTACTACAACACCTGTATACTTGCAGGTAAAACTGCACTAAATTTTGGTTCATTAATTTGAGTTAAGGTTTAGACGCAACATTAACAAATCTTTATTATAGCAAGATTCAGATGCCAATTATGATTTGACAAAATTATATGTTGCATCACATACTAATCGTAATGGAGAGTGGAGTCATCTCGATGCCCGTGAAAATTATGTAAGTATTATAATTTGTTTTAAATAAATATATTTGAATATTTATGATGATATTAACTCTTTATCTTATGTGTAGGATAAAATGGTTGCCATGCGTGCTGAATCTGTGTCAGATCAAAATTCCTCAAATAATGATGTTGACATTTTTACACAACTTCTGGGTCAACGTTCAGGATATTTGAGGGCTTTGGGTGTGACGCCCCCAAATCCCCACGTACCGACACGGGGAATTCGAGACGTCCGGATGGTGACAACCCGGGTCACCATCCTATCGACGAGTGCCAAGTGTGTGCAAGCGACAAATGTGCACAAGGAAATACGCAGCGGATAGCAAAGTCATAAAATTAAGTACCAGAATTTTTTTCTTAAATAAAATACAAAGCGGTTCAAAGGTACATAATAAAATATTACAAGACATAAATATTGTTTCAAAACCAAATACAAAGCATAACTCCAACTCAGATCTCCGGCGGAGCCGCATCCTCGGGCTCAGCCTCCTCCTCCTCCTCGAACTCTGCACCAAAATCTACGGTACCAAAAATGGTGCCGCAGGTAAGTAAAATCCAAACACCACTAGATAAAAGCATATTAAACTCAAACAATATGCATGAATAAATGCCAATGCACAAAACTCACAAACCATATTTTTCCACGCACGCCAAAAACCCATTTGGCTCAAAAACATATCCTTTAAACAAACCTCGCCGTTATCCCCGATAACGGCCCACACATACCATTTAAAACCAAGCCTCGCCATTATCCCAGATAATGGCCCAAACCACCATTTTCCCAGAAAATGGCCCGTATCCGAAAACCATAAAAAACCAACCGATTATGCATGCACCATGATCTCCCCTAGGGATCATCCGCACACTCTGGCTCTGTGCCACACCGCAGGTAACGTCTACGCGTGTGACACCTACACGAGTGATGCCCAGACTCGCGCCTCCGCCTCGCGCGTACCTGGCCAGGCCATCCTCTAGTCCCCGCCACTCTAGGGACCACGGAGTCGACACGACAGCGTTACCGTATCGTGCGATCCGGTCGTCGCCCAGCGACAACCCAGGGGATGTCACTCAGTATTATCCACTCCCGAGTGACCAGAGGAGCTCCACCGAGATAATAACCCATCCCGGCTTGGGCTCGTGATACGCACACTCCCAAAAATCCATTTACGCCAATAAAACAGGATTTTCTCAATTAAAATAAAATACACGTGCATGCACCATGTAAATGCAAATTTCAATGCTCGAAAAATACAACCAACCATAGAACAACAATTCAAGCAACTCCGTCCTCCATCCATCCGACCCCCGAACTCCTCGGACTCAGTCCGGAATCAGCAAACCAACCAAATAAATTATTGTAAGAGCAAAATATAATTAAATCTAAAAGTAGAGTTTGGAAAATACTTACAGAGCTATATAGGATTTTTAGAAGGTTCGGCGCGCGGCAAACGATGGGCGGAAAGCAACGTAACAGTGCAAATGCACTGTAGCCGTGGGTCGCAAAATACCCACTTTTGACCGGGGACAAACCAAGACACCAAATTGATAGGGAATGGTCTAGGGATGTTTATGAAGCTAGTGGAAGTGAGTTTTGGCCGTGGGTGGCGGCGAAAACGCCGGTAGAAGCGAAAAACGAGCAAATCGGAATTGAGCTCGTGGGAGCTGCTCTGATGGCCGATCTAGGCCGGAAATGGGTGGGTTAGGTCGGCAAGAGGTAGGGGAAGAAGTGGTGAAAGGATGGTGGCCGGAGGTGGTGCGACGGCGCCGGAAACGGTGACAAACCGTGCGGCTTAGATGCGCTTTTCCGGCCAAACGGCCGGCCGGTTGGGGGAGATCTTCGGAGGGGTGGTGCACCGGAGGGAGGGGAAGTTTTCTGGGTGGGTGGTGGAGGCCACGCCGCCGGCAAGTGGCGGTTCTGGGCGGAGGAAATTTTCGGAAACAGGGGAAAATTCTGGGTTGGTGCCGCTACTTTGAGCGGCTCGTGGCGGATAACGGTGGCTCCGATGACTCTGAAAATTGGAGGGGTTGTAGTCTGCCGTGAGAGGAAGAGAATGGCGGGGGTGGTGTATGACACCTCCACCGGATGACGGAGATACGGCTAGCCAAAGGTGACTGCACAGGAAGGCAAAGTGCAGGGGAGAGAGAGCTGGACGACGCATGGGGGAAAGAAACGGGAAAGAAGGGAAAAAAGAAAGAAAAAGAAGGAAAAGAAGAAAAAGAAAAGGAAAAGAAGGAAAAAGAAAAAGGAGAAAAAGAAAAGAAGGAAAAAGAAATGAAGTCCAAACTTTACTTCCGGGATTCAGAAACTGATCTGCCGAAAACGATATAAAAACATAAAACGACTAAAATAAATTAAACACTACATCAAATAAATAAATAAACACCAAGAAAATATTTTAAACACATCGTTAAGCTAATATAAAATAAATAACTAGCAAAAACTAACTATTAAAATTTTAAAACCAAAAACGAGCTAAAAACAATTAAACAACAATTTAAATTTCACAGCCAATAAAATCCAATTAAAATCCGATAATTTAAAATAAAAGCACTATAATAATAATTAAATTAAATTATTATTTCAGTGAAAATACACGTAAAAACGGGTCATCACATTGGGTCGCTGTGTAAAACATTCTCCCTCTTCCTCTTCTTCAAGGTCTGCCTCTATAGAGCAAGAGAATGCGAATCGCAGAATTGAAGAATTAGTTGCAAAACTGCAAGAGTTAGAGGCTCAATTGGCTAGACAAGGAGACATGGAGACGCGCCTCAAACAACATGAAGAAGAACAAGTAGAGTTTAGGAGAGATATGCAACTCCAAATGCAGCAGCTTATGCAACAATACAGGCTTCCAAGCAACTGATAGTTTTTTACGTCTAGCTTATGACATTATCTAATTATGTATGAACAATGCCAGTCTCATGGTTATTTATTAGTTCACACTTATTATAAAACTTTTGTGAGTATTAAACAGTTTCTAATTTATGTTTTTCAAATATTATGAATGTCTATTTAGTTTTTTTATTATTATGGGGTTGTAATAAAATTAGTAGCCATTCGAATGATCATGTCACGTTCGAACATTAATGAGTAGGCCGTTCAAACGATACTGTAACGTTCGAACATTAATGATCAAGACGTTTGAACGATATCAGATGATCAAAAAAATGTTCAAATGCAATTTATTATCGTAGCGTTCGAACATTACTCAGCACCATTCGATCTCTTCTATCGTTCGATCTGTTTCTTTAATGTTCGAACGGAATTCTGTTTTGTACCGTTCGAACATTATTATAATCAGTGATCATTTGAACGTATTTTGATAACCGTTCAAAAGATGTGCTTCCGTTCGAATGTTAAATACGAACCATTCGAACGTCATTCTGGAACGACTTTTAACAGTGACAAAACAATGTCATCGTTCGAACGGTATCAAACGGTCGATTTCAAAATCGTTCCAAAAGATTTATTTTGGGACGAAATGGTGATTTTCGTCCCAAGATATTTTCTGGGATAGTGATGTTGGGACGACCTTGGGACGAAATTTTTTCATCCAAAAAAATTTTCTAGGACAAAATCTCTACATTTTGGGACGAAAATTTTCATCCCAAAATTTTTGTTGTTGTTGTAGTGACGTAATGTGTATAGCTTGAGGTCAAGAACACGTGTTTGAATGGACAATATTATAAGATTAATTTAAGGAGTAATATGATGTTAGGATGTTTAATCATGTATTCATTTGGAGAAATTTTGTGAAAATCAAAGCAATATTTTGGGGAGAGTCTATATATTAGGGTTTCGAGAATGTTTAGATGTTAAGGAAAAATATCAAATTTTATATCTTAAATTTTAATTATGAATTATGTGTTCAATTGGAAATTTATGCGGTTATGTGATTTTTTTATAGGTGACGATTGATATTCCCTTAGCACTGTTGTAAGGAAATTTAAAGAAATTAAAAAGTCCAGGTAAGCTTTTACTAAACTTTGCATAAAAAGAAAATGAAACGTGGTTGATTTTAAAATATGCATATTTGATTTGAAAAGAAAGTGAAAACAACTTTAGTTATTTATCCTGCATTACTCATGAACTTTGTATGAAAGAGAAAAATATTTTTGTCATGATTGGTGTAGACATGAGCTTATTTTAGCATTCTATTTCTAAACTATGCCACAAAGAGCAAAAATGAAATCCAAAAGGTTTTGCTTTGATTACATGAAGATACTTTGATTCTGTTATTTAAATATGTGAAATGTTCTAAAGCTATTCAATACTCTGTTTTGATATGATGCATCATATGAAAACCTTGGCATGAATTTCTGATTCTGTATCTGAATGTGATTTGGTTCTAACGATGTTTCTGTTCTATTTCAATTAAGGCCCCACCATGGGTATAATAGTGGCATACGGCCCTACTACGGGTATATTGGTGGTTTGTAATCTTACCATGGGGGGTTAAACATGGTATACAGCCCAACCACGTGTATAATGGTGGTTTATAACCCTACCGCAGGATTAAACATGGTATGCGGCCTAGCCACAGGTATAATGGTGGTTTATAACCATACTATAGGGGTTAAACACGGTTTCTATCCTAGTATAATGCTCCGATGTAATATAAAGATGATGTTTTAGTTTATGATATGCCAAAAAATTTTTGGAATAAGAATTTTTTTTTGAAAATTTTGCTCTGATATTTTATACCATGTTTTGATTCTGCATTCTAAAAGCAAATGTTTTGATTTTGCATTTTGAAAGTAAATCTTTTGCTCTGCATTCTGAATTCTATAAATGCTCATATTTACATACTAGTATATGTTAATTATCTGCTTAGTGAGTTGTTGTTAACTCATCCCTTATTTATCTCCACAATATTTTTTAGATGATTTGAATGTTTTAGTTGAAAATCAAGATTAGGGAGCAGGGGCGAGATTATTTGGTATAGTGGATTAAGCACTAAAAAGATGTCATGGTTATTGAAGAAAGTTATTCAGTAAACTTGTCGTGTTCTGATGACATGCATGGTATGTGAGAGGTTAGCATTTGTATTAAGACTTTGTGGTGTTTTTAGATTAATTATATTGGAGTAGTTGGTTTGAAACAGTGAGTTGTATGTGTAATTAAGAAATTAGAGTACTCTATATCTGCATTGTGAGATGTGAGTTTAAGTTATGATATGAGCTAACTTTTCGATCCATCTGGGACCTGGGCGTTACAATTTACATTACTTTGTAAGTGATCAACCAAAAAACTAGCATAGGTAGTTTACACGGGTTGAATATTGTTAAAATACTAGTTGGCATTCTACTACGAGAAAGACACCTTTTAAAGTTGTTTATGGTTGATCGGGTTCCTCCAAACTTATCGAGCCACGTTCCATTAGCAACAAGGATTGAGGCATTGGGTAGAGAGTTAACAAAGAGGGATGCCACCTTAAAAGATTTCAAAAAGAACTTGTAGTTTTGCATGAGAGAGCACTAGAAGAAATAAACTCATTTATGGTGATATAAGTCACTAGAAATACTGGCCTAAATCACTAGAAATAATCAATTCCGGCTACTTTTCATCACCAACAAGTAGATGCTTCTAGAGAGCTATGTAAAAAGTTTTCCGATGATTTTAAAAATTGATAGAAATATCCATAATTTTTTACTAAAATATTAGCCAATAATTTGAATAAAATTTTGTCGCAAAAAGTTTGTCAAAATTTATTATGAGTCACCAACATCATTAAAATAACCTCAACATACATAATTGAAATTCACCACTTTTTAGTCTTAAGTTTTACATAATACCATCCAACATATCACAATGGAATGTAAATTTACAAGTGAAATTATTTCTACATGGGTTTAACTTTAATTCCATATTTGACAGCTTCTAAAATGTTTTTTGCTCTGAATTTCTTAATACCTTGGTTTAATCCTGTGACAAAACAAGAGTACAAAACAAATAATGAGATTTTGGATTTATATTAACCACCATAAAAAATAACAAAATATAAGTAAAATGAAATTAGGAAAGACCATCACATTCATGTCGAGTCTCATGCCCCACTTCTCAAGATTATATATCACGAAAATACGTTCACACATACATGTAATATGCTTTCATACTAGACCCACCCATATAAGCAACCTTTATTTTTTGCAACAAAATATAGCAATCACATCTTAATATAATCAAAGGGTAGCCTATATCAGAGCTTTTTTTCTTTTAAGAACTAAGAGAAAATTCTGAACTTAACACCAAACTACAGCCTTAAGTTAATGAAAAAGTGTTTATAAGGTAAAAGCAATCCCGTAATAAGTACAAGGACACTCTCGATTCATTGGCTTTCAAGTCTTTAAGCCATATAATATTCATCTAGACCTTGGAGCTTAAGGATTGCAAGAGGACTGTTATATAATATACTATCTGTCTTTTGGGGTGTGTTTAATAAGAGTAAATGGTTGCAATATTTAAATTATACATTGATTAGCTTCACATGATAAATTGTTTAATTTATTATTTGTTTAGTTCTTCTTTATGTATGCTAGATGTAAGTATGAGTGTCAAAATAGATGGATCAGGACTATCTAGTATCTAGAGCTTTTGAAAGTGGACTAAGACCATAAATGTAAAATCATTTAATTAAAAATGATAGCTAAGATTTTAAGAACTTCACAATAAGTTTACCACTTGCCACAACATAAGTTTTTTGATAGGATTATAGACTTAGCATGAATGCACTGACCTTGAAAATAGAGATCCTTCAACCTCAACAATGACATCTGTAATGATCCAATTATCAGGGTAAGGCCAACACACATTTACCCATATGATTTTCCTTTGTACAACCATCTGACAAGAACACTAATGAGTGCATAAAAAATATGTTCACCTGCAAGTAAAATTCCAACTTTGAAAAAAAATTAATGATGAAAGATATATAAAAAGTAAAAAGTACGAAGAAGAAGAAATGAAAAAGTACAGTTCAGCCATGTACTAATAAAAAAATTAAAAAAAAAGGCTATGTATGTACCGATAACTTACCTTGCTGTAGCAGTTTGACTGAACGTTAAATGACCAACCACTTCCAAGTGACCAGTTGGTGACAAGAGAAATGTACATTGACGTAAGCTACAAAATATTCTCAAAACCTAACAATACACTACCTACCCCACACCAGTAAATTGATGAACAAAATCTTATATAAGTAGGAGGCATTTTGTTTTAATATATTACTTTAACCTTCATCTCCTTACCGAAATTCACAAAAAAATGTTTCTCCTCCAAAATGAGTAACTAATTATGCAGGTCCTTGAGTCTCTCTATGAGACTTTCCCTAGGTCTACCTCTCTGACTCATATCTCTCCATAAACTTGTCGTATTCGGCTTGTCTCTCCATTGGTAGCATGACATTTGCTCGTAAGTCATCAAGCTAACCCTTATAATCTAAAGCAGCTTTTTCAAGCCTATCTGCATGTTCAGTTAATTTTGATATTCAGGCATTAGCTGCTTGTCTAGATGATTTGGGAATAACCATCTCGCCAAGCCCCCTTACATACCTTGATATGTGGTTTAAAACTTCCATAAAGATTGTTGCTGCGGCCTCCTTAGTTAGCTTCTCAGGCTCCAACACTGACATCTTTGTAGCCATCTCTAGCTATCAATCATTAGAAAATCACTTCTCAGGCTCCAACATTGACATCTTTGTAGCCATCTCTAGCTATCAACCATTAGAAAATCACACATGTTAGTAAGGAATAAGGGATATGTACTTATACTACACAAAATTCTTTGGCAGTTTTTCTCAAAATTCCCAGGATTTTACTTTAACACTCACATATTTTTATTCCACAATGGGAGTCACAAATTTGCTCTTCTTCTTTGACCACCTCACTTCTTTAATAAATCAACCAAATTCTCCTCATTCCCCTACTGCAAATACAAGCAAATTAGATTCAACTTAGACTTAAACTATATCATCTTAACGTATCATCGATGTACATCTTGCAACCAAAATTATTTACTTATCCTCATCTCCATTAGCCGTACAAATGACCTTCATCCAGCCGTGTGATTATTTTGTTGCTTCTCTGTATTACCTTTATTTCATTCAGACATCCACTGCACTCACACAGGACATGATATACATGAGAAAAGTAGAGGTGTCAAGTTTAACATGTATTTAACAGTATAACAATGACAACAAGCTTACCATCCTAACTAACATTTAATATAGTTGACTATTTTAACAAAAAAAATGCAAGAGCATGTTAATTAAATATTCAACTTCCAACTTACCTTAAAGTCCTTGATTGCTTGAATATTGAGCGCATAACTTCACCCAGGTGGCTGGTGTCACCAATGGTGGCACATTCACAAATGCTTCTTCATTACTCTCGTATTGCTTGTAGGTTTTATGTAATTCATAGCAAATATGATTAAACAACTTGTGAAGTGTCTTCGTAACTGTATCACGATGATTGTTCTTGGTCCAGTCGAGGATGAAGTTAGCCTAGGGAAAAACAGTAAACAACAAACAAATTAATTAAATGCTCTATTTCATCATGTATGAAATTCTCGTACCTTTACCTAAACATGTGTAATCAATTCTTCCTTCTCATTAGCTGGAACGGCATGCCAACTAGCATGACTCAAGTACACATGGTGCTTGACCAACCATGTAACCCTTGTAGTAAAAATGGTAGCATCTTCACAACAAAGTGCAATCTTACCATCCTTTATCCTCAAGGGTATCTTTCCATGCTTTCATAGCTTTTCAAACTCTGTGCTTTTTGCTGCTCCTTGCCCACACTTCTGGCTAGGTGGTACTAATATTTTCAATTGCCATATTAGCATCATATATAGTTCAACAATCAAATTAATCAACATGAAACATATAATGTAAAACAATACCAATGAAAATTAGATTAATACCAAACGGGTTTGTGCTTAGTGAATCAACTACTAGCATGTCATTTGGTTCTAAGCTCGGAAAGACATCATGTGGCTCAATTGAGTCATCTAAGCTTGAGAATGCATCATCTTGAGTAGTAAGGGCAGCAATGATTACTCTATTCTGAACTTCATCATTGCTTTGAGATCTACCTTAACCGTAGCTTACGCTGTGTGATCGACCTCTACCTCTTCTAGTTATCAGTATATCCAAGTTGGGCAACCAAAATTATCCTTGTAATCACACTAAGTATATTCAATTATTTATATATTATTATATGTTACAATAAATATTACAATTTGGTTTAAAATTTTCATGTCAAAAGCCTATCCCAAATGGTTTAAAAAATAGGTGTGGGGATTTCTCAATTGTTGCTTAAACTTAATATACCAATAAACTTTGCCAAATTCTTTGCAAAATATCAAATTAATTTATTGTGAAGCAAATCACACAAAATGATACTAAACTGAAAATAATACTTCTATTCGAGAGAAATACATAAAGGATGAGAACACATCTATTCAATGAAAGATCTGCTATTCTTGAAGTATCAAGGGCATTCAAACATCAGTACAATAAGAAATTCCACACCTCTAATGACCTCCTAACTCCTGCATTAGATAAGACAAGATGGAAAAGACAGGAGCATAATTTGTTCCAAAATGATATTTAGGATAATCTAAACATAATGGGTTGTATGGAGTCACGGGGTTATTACTAGCTTTCAAATGGCTAGTTCATCTAATCCTCCGTCGAGAGACCATCTTTTCTATGCTACCCTCCAGTTCGGCATTGTGAGTAGAACTGTCTTTGCTGGTATCATTGTTGATAAAATCTTACTCAAAGTGGTCCCAATTAGACCTTTGCATTACTGATGTGTCAACATTAGGCTTGTGCATGTCTATTTGCAGTGGGATGTCATTGCTAGAATTATCCTCTTGGTATGCATCAACATTGCTAGAATTAGATTCATCATCTTCAATAAGGGATTCTCGTGGAAAGTCATAGACATTTCTATGTATAACCTTTTGCACAACATACCAATCACCATGGATGCTGCAATTTTTTAGGTAAAATACTTGAGAAACTTGGCATGCCAAAATGAATGGATCGTCCTTAATAGCTGTCTGAGACATATTCGCACTAGTAAAATGTTGTTCCATACGTATCCCTCGTTTGGAATCCAAGATGTCAAACCATTCACATTTGAATAAGTAAACATGACACCAACCCATATAGTAGACTTCCAAAATGTCTATCAGTCTACCAAAGAAATCGAGTTTTTTGGATCCTGGTTGTTCACTAATGACCATGACACCTGAGTTTTGGGTGCGATGATGTTCTTTATGATTTTTTGTCTAAAAGTTTATATTGTTGGTTATGCAACAAGAATAGGATGCACCCCAAGGGTCAGGACCACAAGCTAGGGCATATAGATCCTCCAAAATGTCTCCGAAATTATTAGCACGCCTACCTTGAATCTATCACAAGTTCAAACAAGGAACCACATAAAGTAAAAGCAATACATGTTTTGGTATAAAACAAACATATGTTGCCTGAGGAAATATATATGTAACTTCCAAATGAGTTTGCATATGTGTGACTTGGACCAGTCTAGAAATTTTGTAGCATGCATTCTATCAATATTATCGAGATACTCTTCACTCACCTGCATGTAGTGCTCACTAGACAAAAATCCAACACCAGTTAATAAGTATATGTAGGGGATGCAACATAAATCAGTATATTGAGAATGGAAAATTAGTAAGTTGCTAAGTAGTTTGGTTACTTACTTAAGGTATTCTCCAATCTTTGTGCAATTATTAAGAACATACCATTTGGTTTTTATGAAAATGTCATCGTCTAATTGGTGACGTGATGCAAAATCCATGAGTCGTACCATCTGTGAAAAAACAGATAGTCCCTCTCGTAGTCTCAATATCATGGAGGTACATGTAACAAAAATTCAAACATTCAACATGGATATAGGCCTGGACTATTGAACCTTCTGGGCAGGCCTTATTCTTAACATATCTCTTGAATTTTTCAAGATACCTCACAAAATGGTACATCCACCTATATTGAACAGGCCTTGCAAGCAGCACCTCACGTGGCAAATGGTAGGCTAAGTGCACCATTATGTCGAAAAAGGTAGGCTAAAAAATCATCTTAAGCTTACAAAGAATGATGACAATATCAACTTGAAGCCACTCTAAGACATCAACCTTACATGTTTTAGTACACAATTTTTTGAAAAATGTGCTTAGCTCAGTTAGTCCAATCACATATCTTGGCGTAAGTATCCAGAAATTGCAACAGAAAGTAATTTTTGCATGAAAATATGGCAATTATGACTTTTCATCCCTGAGATTTTGCAATCAAGGAAGTAATCTTTTTCCATCCTGAATAAGGCGTAACTCCTTCCTTATATTGAGATTGGAAAGGTCCCAATGTGCATTAGGATGATCTTTAGTTTTGCCAGAGATATTCATCAAAGTTTCTAAGATGTTGTCACATATATTTTTCTCAATATATATTACATCTAAATTATGTCTAATCTTTATAGTCAATCAATACGGCAATTGAAAGAATATACTTTTTTTGGTCCAATTGAGCTCCTCTGTCGTACGCTTTATTCTCTTTATGGCTTTGCCAAATTTGCATCTAGAATATTTTGGAGTTGAATGAGTATATCTTCTCTTGAATACATTGTAGGTGGGTTGTGATGTTCATAATTGCCATTAAAAATAGTTTTTTTCTTTCTCAAAATGTGGTTAGGTGGCAAGAATCGGTGATGATCCATGTAACAATATTTTTGGCTATATGGCAACCACATGGAATCTATTTCATCCTTTTCACGATGGACATGCCATCTTCCCCTTAGTGCTCCACCCAGAGAGGTTTCCATAAGTAGGAAAGACGTTGATTGTCCATAACAATGCTGCAAGTAATCGAAAAGTCTCTCTAGTCTTTACATTGTATGTATCAACACCATTATCCCATAGATCAATCAATTCATCTATAAGAGGCTAAAGATAAATATTGATTTCATTTCCTGGTGATCTTAGTCTAGGAATCAAGAGTGAAGTGATGAAAAATGGATCATTCATGCATAACCATGGGGGTAAGTTGTAAGGGACATGAATCACTAACCATACGCTATAAGGCTTAGTCAAATTATTAAATGGGTTGTAACCATCACTAGTGCGAACCAAGCATGCTCTTGATAAAATGTTGTCCACACCTCAGAGTCAACATGATGACTTAGAATACTCTGCTGAATGACGCGTTGATCCCTATGCCTCATCATATCAGCTAATTTTTTTATGACAAACAATCTCTGCAATCTTGGCTTCAATGGAAAATGTCGTAGAATCTTTTGAGGAATTTGTCTCTTTATAATGTGATGACCCGCTTTTACGTGTATTTTCACTGAATGAGTGTTTTTAATTTAATTAATATATTGGTTTATTTATTTTAAATTATTGTATTTTAATTGTTTTTTTTAATTTATTTTTTGGCGGATCAGTTTTTGGTTTCCGGAGTGAGGACTGGATCTCACTTTCTTTCTTTCCTTTTTCTTTTTCCTCTTTTTCTTTTCTCCTTTTTCTTTTTTCTTCTTCTTTCTTTTTCCTCCCCTGCTTTCCCCCCAGCTCGTGCGACAGCCTCCTCCCCCCTCCTCTCCAACCGTTCGGTCCAAGCTCCCAGCCGGTGCCACTTCCAGCCGCCGTGATCCACCTCCACCTCCGGCATGTCCCTTCCTCACCGGCGAGCTCTACTGCACCGGTGGTGTGCAATGTCGGCCACCCAATCTCTCTCCTTTCTCCTCCAAACAAATGGGTCTTCAAGACTTTTTCTCCTCTTTGAGCCACCATACACGGCCAAATCAGCCACCAAGCACCACCAATGGATTTGCCGGAGTTTTGAGTTGGAGTTTATGCCTTGTAGTTGGTTTTGAAACAATATTTGTAGCTTGTAATGTTCTATTATGTACGATTTGAACAGCTTTGTATTAAACTGAGAAAAATTATGGTACTTAGTTATGACTCTGCTATCCGTTGTGTGTTTTTTCGTGCACATTGGTTGCTTTTGCACACACTCGGCACTTGTCGATAGGGTGGTGACCCGTGCTGTCACCATCCGGACGTCTCGAATTCCCCGTGTCCATGAGTGGGAATTTGGGGGTGTCACAGGTGGTATCAGAGCGGTTTGGCTCTGGGTAAAACCACATGTCCCGTAGGGAGTACCAGAATGTTTTAAAAGTTGTGTTTTAAAATTTATTTTAAGTAAAGTTGCTATTTGACATGTTTTATTTCTTTGAGCTTGTTTGCTTGTTTTTATTTATTTAGTTATGTTATTGCATGCTGGTTTCCTGTTGTTTCTTGTTATGTGGTTTGGTTTTGGTTTTTGGTTTAATGTTGTTGATTTTATTTGTTTTTCTTAAAGGGGGTCTAAGGTTGTGATGTGGCAGGAAGACGGTATAATCGAGGATACTATTATTAGGCATGAACATTTAGTGTATCAGGTTTGAATTTTTAGCGATGTGATTTGCTTGTATGATGTTGAAGGTTGAAGGGAATGTCATGGTTTAAGCAATCTTTGTAAGGTGGGAACTCACGTAGCAAGGAGGAGAGGAATTTGCTTTAAGTCGCTTAAGATGATTGAGGTCAAGGTTTTGTAGAATTTATGTAGTGAGGCTATAGGATAGGAGAGTGTAGGTTCAGCGAACTTTAAGGACGTGTTTAAGGGAATTTTATTTAAGGTTTTGGGTCTTTTGCCGCCGTGACCTGGCAATGCTTTAAGAAATAATTTAATGATCGCTTCTTTCCCGCTTCCGTGAGGCGGCAAAAGCAAGAGAGTTCTCAAGCTTGGTCCAAGAGAGCATGACCGTGGAACAGTACACCCGAGGATTTATAGAGCTTGGGCGATTTGCTCCCCACCTCATCGCCACAGAGGAGATGCAGGCGGAGCGTTTTCAAGAAGGTTTGCGACCAGATATATGCAAATGGTAGTTTGCCACCGGATTACAACTTTTCAGGAATGAGTTGTTTTGGCCACTCTAGCAGAGCGTGAGGTTAGTTTGAGTGTGGACTCCCCTCTAGGTCAGAAGAAGTTGAACATTAATGGTGAAGGAAGCAGTTCTGGATCGCCACAAAAGTTTATGCAGAGGACAGGAATCCGATCGTTGGCAGCCCCCGGGTGCGTATGGGAGGCCGAGTTCTAGTTTGTGGCAAATGTAATAGAGCTCACGGAGGCGAGTGTCGTCTGGGTAGTAACCAATGTTTTGAATGCGGTCAGACGGGGCATTTTGCTCGTGAGTTCCCTAGTCGAGTTCAAGAAAGCCGTGGAGCTCGTCGCAGTGGTAGAACTAACCAGAGGCAATTAGCTCGGGCTCGAATGTACGCGGTGATTCTTGGTACCGTTGGAGGCGAGGTTACGGAGACTCAGAATGCTGGAGTCATGGCAGGTAGGGGTCTAATCTAATCTTTAGTGATGAATGCCTTGTGTGGTTTGTCTTTATTATCGAGGCTTAGAGAGAGTGGCATGATCTGGGTGATCTTTTGGGGAAGTAGAATAATTGAGTTATTTGGTTCCGTGGAGTTTATGAAAATGGTCTGTAACGTAGTAGGTTATAAGTTCAACAAATTTCAAGGATGGATTTTATGAAGTTTCAACAAAGTTTTAAAGTTTGGGGCCTTATAGAGTTTAGGAATATAAGTTTATGGTAATTAAGGTGTTAGGTTCGACAAGCTTTGGGGGGAAATAATTAAATTTCGAGTTTTAGATTTTGTGATTCGGATAAGTAATTTGGTGGCAATTGGGGCTTTTGATTTTACAAGTTTTTAAGGTGAATGTTTTGGATTAAAGCCACCAATCTTGAGAATTTCAGAAAATGATTTATGATCTATTAATGTTTTAGAATTTGAAAGATTTGAGAGTCGATTTTTTTTCTATTATGGGATGTAAGTTCTTTGATCTTAGAGGTTCCGGAAGATGATTCTTATTTGATTTAAGGTTTTAGAATTGCAGAGTTGAAGGACTGATTTATAATAAGAATTGAGTTCTTAGTTTTACAGACTTAGTGCTGTAGCTTGATCTACTCTAGTGAGTGATTAGTTAGTAACCATTAAAATTGGGTTGATTAGAGTTGAGTTATTGATATGAAAATTTTCTAGAGTAGATTTCTTTGATGATTGGAGGTAATGATCTAGTTCATGTATTTCTTTGAGGATTGAAGATATCGAGCTAGTTTAGAAAATAATTATTGTTAACTCGAGGTTGTAGTAGCAGATTTTAGGAAATGATTTTTATTGATTCGAAAGATATAGGTCCATCAGGGTGTTGGAAATAGTAGATTTTTTGTTGATATTGAATACGATTGAATTTGAGGCTATATGATCCGTAGACTTTTGGGAATGGATTTTTAGCAGGTTTAAGGTCATTCTCGGTACCAAACTTTAAGCAATGGCTAGTTGCTGATTTAAGGGTATAAGTTGAGTGGATTTAGGAATGATTCTTGCTGAGTTGCGGATATAAGTCCAGATGATGGAAATGTGATAATGGATCACTTGTACGTTTGGATGATTTTTCGTGTTGGCTAAGAGTGCATGGGATCGATGAGTAGTAATGGTACGTATGTATGGATTTTGGAGAGTGCTGGTCCTATACTCATCTATTTTTGGCTTGGTAGGAGTTGAAGAGGAATCTGTGTGGTAATATTAAATTCAAGAGATTTTTTGGCTTTGAGTGTTTAGTAAGTTGAACGGAATGTACAGTCGAAGCGGGTTACCCATTGGGATGATGGATTGAAACGACTGTTGTGTTTATCTTGAGAATTAATTGTGACTTGAAGTCTTAGGAATTGAAATTGGTGAGGCTATACTTTTCTTTGGAGATCAAGTATCCAGTTGGGAGAATTGGGGATATGGTTATTTAACTTGAAAAGGAGATCGTTAGGTCACCATGTGTGGTGTATGAAGTAACAGAGCAGTAGGATCCATGAGTGTTGTTTAACAGTTTTTGATGGATTGAAGATTCAAACATTATGGTTGTCTTGAGATTTATTTGTGAAGTGTTATTGAAGGAATTAGTTGTACTAAAACTAGAGTTTTTGAGGGTACAAGTAGGTGGGTGAGTTACCATGAGCGTTTCGATTATGTCTAGGTGAAGTCAATGGTAGTTTATAGTGAGTTAGTTATTGCAAGATTAGATGTTATTCAAAATATAGGTTATGAGCTTGAAGTGTGGGATATCGGATAAAAGTTATAGACGCTCTCGTTGGTTGGTCGGGAAGGACTTGGGCCTTTTTGGAGATGTTCCTTATCTTTAGAAGAGACAGGTGTATTTTGGGATGATGTTATGTGTTTTCAATTTGGGGTCTGAAGGTTGATTAGTGTTGGTTTCTGTCACCAATCAATGGGTGTTTTTTTTGCAGAATGTTGGTTTTCGTTTGGGGCAGCGATGGCCAACTGAGGCATGAGTGGAGATTTGTGGTTTTTGGAGGCATACGATTTTCTATGGAAATGTGGTAAAGGTTTTCTTGTGATTAGGTGTGGATTGAGCCTGTACTTCATAAGATTAATTTTTGAGGATATAGCCTTTAAGTATTTGAAGGAGTTATCAGAGTGCGCGTGAAAGCATGATTTTTGGAGATACTTAGAAGTTCAAATTTTGTATCGACTTTGATGATTTAGTGGTGATTCGAAGTTTTAATGGGAGACTAATCTTTTGATCGTGCAATTTGGTTTATGGATGGTTAACTTTGGAAGTGGCTATTAGGTTACCAAAGTTGGAATGGGATGAAAGTTTGGAAGGTAAAGCAGAGACGTCGTTGATATTAGTGATTTATGGTTGAAGTTAATAACCATTGGATTTGTTGGGAGTTGTCGATGATATGTATCTCTCAAATATGTTCGGAGTTGTATCTTGTATCTGTTTGGCGCTGATGGTTGATCTTGCAAATTTCGAGGACGAAATTTGTTTTTAAGGGGGGGAGGATGTGATGACCCGCTTTTACGTGTATTTTCACTGAATGAGTGTTTTTAATTTAATTAATATATTGGTTTATTTATTTTAAATTATTGTATTTTAATTGTTTTTTTAATTTATTTGATGTTGTGTTTAATTTATTTTAATCGTTTTACGGTTTTTAAAATCGTTTTCGGCGGATCAGTTTTTGGTTTCCGGAGTGAGGACTGGATCTCACTTTCTTTCTTTCCTTTTTCTTTTTCCTCTTTTTCTTTTCTCCTTTTTCTTTTTTCTTCTTCTTTCTTTTTCCTCCCCTGCTTTCCCCCCAGCCGTGCGATAGCCTCCTCCCCCCTCCTCTCCAGCCGTTCGGTCCAAGCTCCCAGCCGGCGCCACCTCCAGCTGCCGTGACCCACCTCCACCTCCGGCATGTCCCTCCCTCACCGGCGAGCTCTACTGCACCGGTGGTGTGCAACGCCGGCCACCCAATCTCTCTCCTTTCTCCTCCAAACAAATGGGTCTTCAAGCCTTTTTCTCCTCTTTGAGCCACCATACACGGCCAAATCAGCCACCAAGCACCACCAATGGATTCACCACATCAAGGGCTTCCTCCCCATGTCTTTCTTTTCCCCTAACTCTCTTTTTCTCCGATGGGTCTCCATAGCTAGAGTTTCGGTTGCACCACCATATGCCGCCGTACGCGGCCACCCATGGTGTTTCACCACCACCAACTTGTCCCTCTCATCACCATGACCTTCCTCAAGAAATTTCATGACCAACGGAGTTGTGTATAGCCCTTACTCTCCCTCACTCTCCAAGGCCGAAATTGGCTTCAAGTGGCCGATCCACCACCGTGTGCCGCCACCCACGGCCAAAGCTCACTTCCTCTAACTTCATAAACATCCCTAGACCCTTCCCTATCAATTTGGTGTCTTGGTTTGTCCCCATTCGAAAGTGGGTAATTTATTACCCACGGCAACAATGTAAATTACACTGTTACGTTCCTTTTCCTCCGCCGTTTGCAACGCCGCGAGCTTTCGAAAAATACCGTATAGCGCTATAAGTATTTTCCAAACTCTACTTTTAGATTTAAATATATTTTGCTCTTTCAATTAATTATTGGACTGGTTGGTTGATTCCGGACTGAGTCCAAGGAGTTCGGGGGTCGGATGGATTGAGGACGGAGTTGTTTGGTTGATGTTGATATTTGTTTGAGATATTTGCGCCTTGATGTTTGCATTGTATAGTGCTCACATTTTCATGTTTAAAAAGGGAAAACCGGGTTTTCGTGTAATTGCATGCATGTACATGTGTTTGTGAATGAAAACTGGGCTTGTAAGCCAGAACTGATTTATGATATATGTGAACGATTGGATTGACTGGTTTGAGTCAAAGGCACGCGTAGGGA
Organism: Carya cathayensis; assembly: GCA_011037825.1. Taxonomy (NCBI): domain Eukaryota; kingdom Viridiplantae; phylum Streptophyta; class Magnoliopsida; order Fagales; family Juglandaceae; genus Carya; species Carya cathayensis. The sequence goes on along the minus strand of QGSO01000744.1, from coordinate 79,195 downwards.
TGGTGGTAAGCAGGGATGGTGGTAGAGTCCCGCTTGCGATTCCCGCCTACGGTGCACGACGAGTAGGGATGGTGGTAAGCAGGGATGGTGGTAGAGTCCCGCTTGCGATTCCCGCCTACGGTGCACGACGCGTAGGGATGGTGGTAAGCAGGGATGGTGGTGGAGTCCCGCTTGCGATTCCCGCCTACGGTGCACGACGAGTAGGGATGGTGGTAAGCAGGGATGGTGGTAGAGTCCCGCTTGCGATTCCCGCCTACGGTGCACGACGCGTAGGGATGGTGGTAAGCAGGGATGGTGGTGGAGTCCCGCTTGCGATTCCCGCCTACGGTGCATGACGAGTAGGGATGGTGGTAAGCAGGGATGGTGGTAGAGTCCCGCCTGCGATTCCCACCTACAGTGCTCTGATGTTTTGGTTAATGGGCAATTTTCTGGAAAAATGGAGAGACTGGTTTTTGGGCCATTATCTGGAATAATGGCAAGGATATGATTAAAGGAAATGTTTTTGGGCCAAATGGGATTTTGGTGTGCGTGGAAAAAATGTTGTTTTATATGTTGTTTTAGGGGACATGTGCGTTGCATTCTTTCATGCATATTGTTTGAGTTATTATATGTTTTTATCTAGTGGTATTTGGATCTTACTTACCTGCGGCACCATTTTGTAGATTTTGGTGCAGAGATCGAGGAGGAGGAGGTTGAGCCCGAGGATGCGGTTCCACCGGAGTTTTGAGTTGGATTTTATGCCTTGTAGTTGGTTTTGAAACAATATTTGTAGCTTTTAATATTCTATTATGTATGATTTGAACAGCTTTGTATTAAACTGAGAAAAATTATGGTACTTAGTTATGACTCTGCTATCCATTGCGTGTTTCTTCGTGCACATTGGTTACTTTTGCACACACTCGGCACTTGTCGATAGGGTGGTGACCCGTGTTGTCACCATCCGGACGTCTCGAATTCCCCGTGTCCGTGCGTGGGAATTTGGGGGCGTCACATGTAATGTCGCTAAATTTCCACCTTAGGAGTTTACATTTCAGGCACTCATATTTATCTACATTTTCTCTCCAATAAAGTGTGCAGTTATTCGAACAAAGATATATCTTGATATAAGTAAAGCCTAGCCCTTTTTCCAAGTTACGTGACTCTTGATATGAGTTGGCAAAAGCTGACTTTAACAAGTACAAAAGAATGTCGAAAGACTTTACACTCCAACTATCAAGTATTTTAATGTATAGCAACTTGACAGTGAATGATAGTTTAGAATACTTTGTACCACTTTCATAAAGAGGACGTTGGGAATCAGCTAACAACTAGTTGAAAGTGCAAGATGAATCAGTATCAACCGATGGCGAACCCTCAACATGGAATGACTTGGTTATGGGAACATCAAGAAATCCACCAGTCGGAATTTCTCATAACATAACATCAACATCATAAATGAAGTCATCCTCTTGTTAGGGATCGTGTACATCATCATCTTCATCACTTATAATTAAATCTTCTTCCTCGCCATGAAAAATCCACCGCGTGTAATTCTTTTCAACACCTTTAATGAACAAGTGTCTCTCTACCTGGTTTATAGGTAGGAAGTAATTATTTGAATGTCGGACACATGGGCAACGAATTTTCTCACTTGTAGCATAAGTTCGGGCCAAGGTAAGGAACTCCTTAACTCCTTTAGCATATTCACTAGATCTGAATTTATCAGTAATCTACATTCAACTCTTGTCCATCTAGAAACAAGTAGAGGTGCAAAAGTTGTTTAGTAAGGGGTAAATGCAGCACAATGCCACGTAGATAATAGGTTAAGTCACTTTAGTGCATATAGCTAATTAAGTAATGACATATATATATGTACCTATTCTTGGACTAGTGATAAAAGGTTAGAATTGCATAATTAAGTTGTTTAAATGGGTGATTTAATATTGAATGCAAATTAATTGATGTCAATATTTTATATACATAAAGTTCTATATTTGCCTTTGAAAGAAATTCATTTTTTATGTATTGCAGGGCATTTATGAAAATACTAAAAGAGAATGGAACTCACGGCTGGAACTCAAGGGAGCAATCAGAAAATTAGCACATGCAGAAATATAGAAATGCAACCCACTCCACCATTCTTCAAAGTTAGGCCACCCACTCCCAAGTTAGGCCACCCACTCCACCATTCTTCAAAGTTTGGCCACCCACTCTTGAGAAAGGGCATCAAGGCAGTGGAGACGACCGAGGGAGTTATTTTGCAAGCTATTTCCTTTGTATTTTGCAAGTTATTTCCTTTGTATTTTGCAAGTTATTTCCTTTGTTATTTTGCAAGTTATTTACGGGGTTAGTTTTTAAGTTATTAGTTTTGGAGTTTTGAGTTTATTACTTTGTGAAGAATTTCAGTTTATTACTTTGTTAAGAGCTTCAGTTTTTTTTACTTTGTTAAGAGTTAGTTTTTAGTTTTCTTTGTTAAGGTTTTCAATTTATATTACTTTGTTATAAGTTTCAGTTTTCATGTTTTTATTACTTTGTAATAGTTTCAATTTTATTACCTTGTTAGAGTTTCAAGTTTATTACCTTGTTATGGTTTCAATTTTATTTCTTTAATTTAGTTTGTCTTATTTCTTCGAGTTAATATTATAGACTTTTTATTTTTATTACATTCTAAAGTTAATTTATATTTTCTTAGTTTTTGATATGGTTCCACTTAGATTTATTTTTGTTACTAAAAATATCATGTGTAACTAATTACTAAAGCTTGGGTTGTGGAATGAGATTTAATTTATTTTAGATTCTAGTTTGATGCAATATATTATTGTTTAATGTTGATTTCACTAAATTACTAGTCGGATTCAAATGGAAAATAGATTGCGGCTCTTGCTCTTGTTTTGTTGTTGACGTAAGGCACAACAAAAGCTTGAATTTATCAAGG
>QGSO01000744.1:0-69461 GCA_011037825.1 Carya cathayensis | reverse complement strand
CAGGGAACTTCCCTTTCTCTTGAGTGCTCATGGTTGTGGTCAACCTTGTGACTGACCCTCGAATGTCAGCAATTGCTTGTGAATTTTGACTATTAATAGCAGCTTGACTTTGCATGAATTGTTGAAAATTTGTGGACAGCTGCTGAAAATTGGTGGATAATTGTTGGAAATTGTCTTCCAGATTTTTTTTCTGAGCTGGCACCATATGGTTGGCATATTGAGATGGTCCTGATCCTCCTGGGGTTGTATAGGGTGCAAATTGTGAAGGACCAGCTATGTTGGGTGCAGGTACAGCAGCTTGTTCACCCCTCCAACTGAAATTCGGGTGATTTCTCCATCCCGAATTGTAAGTGTTGGAATAAGGACCTGAAAAAGATTTAGTAACCATATTAACAGCATTAGATTGATCCAAAAGAACTTCTTTAAAAGCTGGAATGGTTGGGCAATCATTAGTTGAATGTCCTTGGCCCTCACAAATATTACAGCTCAAAGTAATCTGAGGTACAGTTTGTACTTCATTTACTTTCTTCAACTCAATCGCCTCCAATTTTTTTGACAATAAGGCAAATTTAGCTTTCAAATCATCTTCTTCATTTAAAACATATTTACCTCCCCCACTTACAATCCTCAATGGTTCAGCTCTATCATAGACACAAGAAGTGTCCCATGATTGAGCGTTTTCAGCCAAGTAATCAAAATATGCAAATGCTTCTTCCGGTTCCTTATTAAAGAATTCTCCATTACACATGGTTTCAACAAATTGTCGCATCTTAGGTATCAAAGCTTCATAAAAAAAACTAATAATGCGCCAATTTTCGTAACCATGGTGTGGACAAGCATTTAAGAGATCTTTGAATCTTTCCCAACTTTGATAAAAAGTTTCAGTTTCCTTTTGAGAAAAATTCATGATTTGTCTCTTTAAAGCATTGGTGCGATGCATTGGAAAAATTTTTTTTAGAAATTCGGCTTGCATTTCTTGCCATGTTCCAATGGATCTTGGCCTCAATGCATTCAACCATGTTTTTGCTTTGTCCTTAAGAGAAAAAGGAAACAACTTCAATCTAACAATTTCCTCAGTACAATTTCGATCCAAAAATGTGGAGCATACTTCCTCAAACTCTTTGAGGTGCAAGTAGGGATTTTCAGAATCCATCCCATGAAAATGAGGTAATAATGGTATCATTCCAGGTTTAAAATTGAAAGTATGAGCATTCAAAGGTGTAATGATGCATGATGGAGTGGTGGTCCTAATAGGATGCAAATATTCTCTGAGTGTCCTGTTGGGATTTGCCATTTCCCCATCATTGCGTCCTTCTTCTTCAGCCATGTTACTATGAGTGTCAACTGATGATTTAAGAGAAACAGATGATGCACTCGATGATGAGGTCGATGATTCAGTCCTAGCAAGTCTATGTGTGCTATCTCTAGCCCAACCAGACATGCAACTTCAGCACAAAACAAGATAACAGTAAACCAGTAAAATGAGAGGTAAGAATATCACCCAGGCTGTGAAGAGGTTCACAGCTCCATAAACATCCTCTCAGAAAGAGAAAAAAAAACTCTAATAAACACCAGTTGTCCCCGGCAACGGCGCCAAAAACTTGACTATGTTTAGAATGTGCTTCCAAGTGCAGAAGTGTCAAGTTGTATCAAGGATAAGTCCAGGATCGTATTCCACAGGGACAATGGGTTATCAAAGCGTATAAAAGATTTGTGAGGAACAAATGAATCGAGTATGTGAGATGAAATTAAAATGCTATGCCAAAAAAATAATTGAAATTGAATTTAGAGTTTCTAAAGAAAGGCAAATTAACAAACACTTGGGTTGGGTTTAAGATTCTTTTTATCTCGGATTCTAGATAATTTCTCGATTAACAATCCAGTCAAGGAATTGATATTCGGAACATAAAAATTAAGCTCAAGTATTTGCAATATTTTTTTCAAGAAATTCTCTAATTTACTAGCCAAATTTATATTCATAAACAATCGAAAGAGGCCTTGATAAATTCAAGTGGGTGTCACAGTTGAATGCTACCTAGAACCTCTCTCTCTCTCTCTCTCTCTCTCTCTCTCATCCCCATTCGTTGCAGTTGTCGTGAGTTTCCCAATTCAGTCTTCCCCATCGTGCACCATCACAGATGTAGGAACCATCGTAAGTTGCCCCTTATTCTCACTATTGATTTCACTCTATTCACTACAAGGAAATTTGGGTAAGAAAGTCCATTAACCAGTTTTGTATTTATACTGTTGTTTTCGTGACTTGTACATTAGTACCATTTAGAAAGTTGCTTTGGTTCTGGTGGTTGTGTAAGAAACATTAGTGTTTTGACTTCTTGGTTACATTGATGTGTAACAGCCTTTGATTTGGGGTGTTGTGGGCGGAGAAAACTCGATAGTGTGGCTGTTTGGGTTGCTGTATGGATTGTCTGTGATGTGGGGTGTTGCTGGTTGTGGTATTATGGGTGGAGAAGACTTGACTGCGGGTCCTAATTTCTCATATTACTAACATTTTATTCTTACGTATCTTAGCGTGGCCTAATTACTTTATGTATATGTAACCGGTTAACTTATACTGTCATATTTGGTTTAGTGTGTAGACCGTTAGCTTTAGTATGACCTCAAAAGTGATAGTTAGATGTCATTTTTGTAGTTACTTATCACTTAAAAGGCTGGGTTGTTATGGTTACGCTGGACAATTTTTTTATATGTTTCAGTTCTAATTGTATCTTGAACATTGAGTGTTGTGTTACGTAGAAATATTGAAGCTTTACTCACTAAATACCTGTGTGAACATTTTGTTTGGGTTTGAGTTAATTTTGATTATGAGTTATATTCATTTTGCTGGTTCAAAATCTAACGTGCTACCACTTGGATCTGTACCTCAGTGAAGGTAGATGGAAGGTTCCAATGTGGGATTTACTCTTGGATAAAGAAGGTCATTATTGGGTCATCCTCATTCTCATTTTATACTTTTGTAATAATAGAGAAATTATTTTTCTTTGTAATTAGCTAAACTCTCTTGTGCTCTACAGTTTGAGCATTTGATGCTGACAAGTCATTCTCACTTTTATTAGAGAAAAGTAAATGAGGGTTTCAAGCTTGAAAAGTAAACAACCATCTTTCTATAAGGTTCTTAGACTGTTAAAGCTGTATTCTTATATGTTTTCAAACAAGTGGTCTTCATTTTATCTATATATATGTGTGTGTGTATATACATATATATTTGCAGTGTACACCACCACTACAACATATATAGCCTTTAGCTCTCTCTCTCTCTCTCTCTCTCTCTCTCTCTCTATATATATATATATATATCAAATGACCTCTTATAAATGAAAAGTATCATATTGATGCTTTCTTATTAAATTATAATTATTACTTTTGTTCTATAAAGGACATGTAACATTACTTTTAGTATTTATATCAACATCGTTTTGATCTTTAATGCAATACAAGCCATAATCACATCCCCTGTTCACCTGAGGTGAAATATTCTTTGTAATTTCTATAAAGATGCAAAACTAGAATTGTCCTAGTTACTCTCGAATTAATTTCTTTTTTGTTTATTATTTTAACAGTGAATTAATTTATTCCTTATAATTTCGTTTTGTTTTATGTAACATTTGTTCACAATGCATAACTATTTTTTTATTTTATTTTAGTTCTAATTCATGTTGTTTTGCTCTTAGCCCTGTATCATTGTATGTGTTTTTATAGTTTTTCTGTAATAATTCCCTCTATTGTTTGTCTTGGTTTCATGATTGAGGGGTGGATCTATGCTTTACCTATAGGGAGGCAGTCTTCTCATCATTAGTCTCGTAGGAAGCATATATTTCATTATTTTTGCTATTAAATTGGCATTTCAATTTTATCTTTTATCATATTTTAACAATTTCAACAATCTAGTATTCTCTTTTCGTTAGTAGTAGTTGCTAGTGTTAGAAATTTATATGCTGCCTAGATTTTTGTTATTTGAGCTTCTCGTCTTAGTTAAATTGATTTTGATTTCTTTAATTTGTGCCATAAGTTGTATATGTTTATGTTCTTATGCAAAGGATACTTATGTTACCTACTTTCCAATATCATTTGATGGTTACCATATCTAAGTTCCCTTAATTGAGTAAAGGTACTTCACACTAAACTCGTAGTTATTTTCTAACTTTCCAAAAAGAAGCTATTTATGATTTTAATTTATTGGTAAGGCAGGATATATTTAGAAGGCAATGACCCTTGAGTGATTCAGATTTTTCATTTAGCATTGGCTAGCACTTTGGCTGACATTTTTGTGATATAACTAGCTTATTTTGGCGATGAGGGGATTTTACTATATTAGATGGGACATGTTCAATGACTTTTTGATGTTAATTATTTTAGAAAGTGGATCCAAGGGGATCAAGGCCAATAATTTGGATGTTAGATAAAGATAGCTACTCACTAGTATTGCATTTATTTATCACATCTTAATTGGGTTAGCGTTGAAGTTTTTTGAACGTTTTCTTTTTCGGTTTGACTGATGTGATTTTATTTTGGTGCCTTCTTATCTGGTTGCAGGAAAGGAAAGTAGCATACATGAATATAAATTTGCATTTGCACTTGTAAGAGTTTATAGTTTTACATGTTCTGGTTCATAATGTGCAAAGACTATCTACATGTTGTAAAAGTACTCTTTGGTTAGGTACCTGATAAAGATTTTGCTATTTTTCATGGTTAAAGTTTAAGTTGTCTTTTTAATATATATTTGGACTCTAGTTTGTCTCTCTTATAAATGAAAAGTATCATATATCTGATGTGACGCCCCCAAAATCCCCACGTACCAACACGGGGAAATTGAGACGTCCGGATGATGACATCACGGGTCACCACCCTATCGAAGAGTGCCAAGTGTGTGCAAGCGATAAATGTGCATAAGAAGATACGCAGTGGATAGCAAAGTCAGATACTAAGTACCAGAATTTTTCTTAAATAAAATACAAACGGTTCAAAGGTACATAATAAAATATTACATGATATAAATATTGTTTCAAATCAAACATAAAACACGAACTCCAACTCAGATATCTGGCGGAGCCGCATCCTCGGGCTCAGCCTCCTCCTCCTCCTCGAACTCTGCATCAANGGATATATTTAGAAGGCAATGACCCTTGAGTGATTCAGATTTTTCATTTAGCATTGGCTAGCACTTTGGCTGACATTTTTGTGATATAACTAGCTTATTTTGGCGATGAGGGGATTTTACTATATTAGATGGGACATGTTCAATGACTTTTTGATGTTAATTATTTTAGAAAGTGGATCCAAGGGGATCAAGGCCAATAATTTGGATGTTAGATAAAGATAGCTACTCACTAGTATTGCATTTATTTATCACATCTTAATTGGGTTAGCGTTGAAGTTTTTTGAACGTTTTCTTTTTCGGTTTGACTGATGTGATTTTATTTTGGTGCCTTCTTATCTGGTTGCAGGAAAGGAAAGTAGCATACATGAATATAAATTTGCATTTGCACTTGTAAGAGTTTATAGTTTTACATGTTCTGGTTCATAATGTGCAAAGACTATCTACATGTTGTAAAAGTACTCTTTGGTTAGGTACCTGATAAAGATTTTGCTATTTTTCATGGTTAAAGTTTAAGTTGTCTTTTTAATATATATTTGGACTCTAGTTTGTCTCTCTTATAAATGAAAAGTATCATATATCTGAACTCTAGTTTGCTGTCAAAATTTTTAATACACACCATGTCAGAATGACATAAACATTTGTTATGTGAGAAGTTCATCTTAGGCTAGTTGTTGTTTCATAGCTTTCTTCTGTGGCATAAGTTGTCTAAATTTATGTACTTATGCAAGGGATGCTTATGTTACCTCCTTTTCAATATCATTTGAAGGGTACACTATCTACTGGAGAAGTCCGACTGGGCTCTAATTTCTTTTGTAGTAATTTTCAAACTTTCCAAGAAGTTTCTTATTTTCATTTTTTATAATTACCTAGAAGTTATTTGCTTGATTAGTTTGCAAGAAGTTTCTGTTTATATCTTGTGCTAGGGATTTAAATTATCAACTCTTTCAGCAATAGAAGTTCACCAAACACAAGTTAATGCTTTTTATGGGATTGACCTCTTTTGCTATTGTATGAATTTGCTTACAGCCCAAACAACTGTAGCATCTATCACTATAACTAATTCTATTCAATAATTAGTTACATTCATTCCAAAATGTTCCAGCATACATGTGTTGTTTGGGTAAGCGTAATGCACAAAGGAGGTTTCTATGTATGTTGGTTATGATTTTGAGTTTGAGAATGGACCAACTGTGCATATTTGTGCTGGTATAATCTATTTTTTCAATTGAGTGATTTAATATCTAATGTTTCTTATATCCAAATTTGCATGAATAATTGAAATCTAGTTAACATACTAGTATCTAATGATGTTCCTCATATCAAATTCTATATCAATAATTTAAATTTAGTACAACATGACAAAGAACATACGTGCAAGTTACAACAAACAGAGGAATACCTTATATTTAGCTGTTCAATTAACAGACTTTGTAGAATTTTTAAGAAAGTTGATTTTGGCTTTCTTTGCACAAGATGAATATGCTTATAAAAAATAATGACTATAGAGTATGCATGTTTCCTTTATCTTTACTCCAAGTGCTCATTCTTCAATGAGTCCATTGATCGTAATTAAGTATGTCTTGATTTAGTAATTGCTTCTCTTAGTTTTTTGAATTTTGGAGGTCATGTTTTGCCATGCAACTTTAATTTATGTTTGTGTTGAGAAGATGCCAACATAAACATAAATACAGGTTGATGCAGAGCAATATACCAAGGGAACATCACAAGATTATTGGCAGTTATAGAATTTTTTAAAGATAGTTCTCTTGTAATGGTCTTTAATATATGTAATTTTTTATGTTATTTTAGTCTTTTTTTTTTTTTGTATGGATCAGAGTTGTTTTGATGACGTTGAGTTGGTGACATTGGTAGCACAGTTTGTACATGTTTGTTTGAAATTGTTATATGACATTTTGCTAAATGTGAATATCGATTGCTTTCATATTTATTCCTGTAGGCTTTTATTATGCCATTCTTTTTCTACTTTGGATCTCATTCTCATTTCATTGGTTCTATAGCCTATACTTCTTCTTTTTTGAATTTTTTTTTCCTATTTGCGGCAACATGTATTGGTCGCAAAATTTTTTTTCTTCCAGAATAAATTATTTTTGGCAAAACTATTTGTAAAGAAAAAGAATTATCGACAAAAATTATTGTCACTTCAAATTTTGTAGAGAGGCTTTCAATAAATTCTGCCAGTATAGTAATTTCCAAAGATAACTATTTGAAGAGAAAAGGAATTATCGAAAGATATTCTCATCGTTAAACTCTTTTTTTGATGATGTCTCTTCGTGGGAATATAATATTGTGGTGATTACTATTTGTAGTGGAAAAGAAATATCGACAAGGTTTTTTGATGCAAAAAGTATTTTGTGGCAACATATCAGCGTGACAATAAAGTTTCTTATGCAATGTAGAATGACTTGAAAGAGGTATTTCTGACAAATTGTTTTCTTATTAGTAACGATTGGAGTTGCTGTAATAAGTAGACATTTGTGACAAATTAAACTTTTGAAAAATTTAATACTTAAATTGGCATTTTATTATCTGCAAACGTGTGGCTGTGAAAGTTTGTCAATATTGGTGTTTTATGGCAATTTTTAATACGTATTGTGGCAAAAGTTGTCACAGCAAAAAACTGATTTTGTTGTAGAATTAATTTATGTATGGAGTCTATGAATGTAGGTAGCTTTCGAGGGAACTTAATTTATGTATGGAGACCATGAAATTTCAGCTTTGATATGTTGTGAATTTGACCCATGTACATGATCATTATAAACTAAAAGAAATCTTGGGCTATCCCAACGATTTTTAAATCGCTGCAAATAATTTCGTCGGGAAAGGTCCTCTTTTGTATCGATTTCCAAATCGCTATGAGTTTTAAAATCAAATATAACCAATCGTACATTGTGTCCATTAATCAGGGCTATTGCAACGCTTTGACCTACATTTGCGAAGATTAAAATCGTTGGGAAAAAAAATTGAAAGGCGACACTCTAAACTACATCGCTATACATGCCAACTCTCTTGTTTATTGAAGAGTACTTTTATTTTTCTTCCCAAACACATTTCCCACCAACACCCAGCTTCTACACTTTTACAGACCCTCGATTACAGAGCACGTGCATTAATTGGCCCCTTCCCAATGTTTGTGCATGGCGTCACCTCCTCCATCTTCAGCCAAACCTCATTTTCACTATCTCATTTTCTCACACCCTTCTCTTTTTCGTTGTTGGTTCTCCATTTTCGGAAACTTGTAAAGTGGAAAAATTGAGTTCCCTTCATTTCGGAGTTGCGACACTGTGACCCTGTGTTTCCTTCCCTTACAATTGAGGTTCTATGCCTCCATTTCATTTTAGAATTCAACTTTTGCCGTAGTCCAGTATAATCATTGTCTGCTCCAGGGAATATCACCAACATACAGGTATCTCTTGTTGCCAATTTATTTCTTTTTCCCCTTAATGCGTAGGTTGCATTGCAAAAGTCATGTTTTTTTTTTTTTGCCAATAATTTTTTGTTTATGCGAAACTGATGTGCATGTTCCTCTGTTTGCTTCAAAATGTTGTGTATCTACCTTTTGCAGTTTAAGTGCCGATTTTGAAAATAATGCCTTGTTTTCTCTGTGTAATACTGCTATGTTTAGTGTTTATATATAGATTTAGATAAGGAGTAAGTTTAAGATCGAACTGTTTTTTGAACTATTGCAAGGCAATACTGACAAAATTTGTCCAGATTCGAGTTCACTGTTAAAATCCTATAGGAAAATGTACCAAACTACAAGAACAAATATTAATTTGCTTAAGGGGAAAAGCCAACTCAAGTATATTATGCCTCATGAATTTTGTATATTAAACCCCTAAAAGGAAACAATAGGCCAACTTCAAGCAAGGCTAGCTCATATAAGTGACAAATTGATTTTTTTAAAAACTATTTCAGATTTATTAGACTAATGACTTCTTCATATTTTTCTAATTATATAAGATCATAGAAGTTAATTTCTAGTTATTTTAGATAGGAGCAATATTAAATATATCTTAACTATATTAGAGTGTATAAGTCTTGCATAGTCTCATTGAAAACCATAAGATTCATTATTAAAAAATAAAAATCTTCTTATAATAGCAATTCCGTGGAGGAGAATCTGAATGGAAATCTTAGGTATGAAAAACATCCAATTTAATGATTCTAATCAATCAACTTTATATATAGTGGGAGATTATACCACTTTCAAGCATCTTTAACACTTTTTGCATCACCTTCACAAATCACCCCTCTAATAGTTGCATCTCTACATGAGTCCATTGCCCTCCAAATTGCAAAACAATCAGCCATGCAATTATATCCAACAAAATGTCTACTTGTACATGATGTGAACAAAATATCACCTCTATCGTTCCTTACTATTAGAACAATTCCCATCTTCTTGTTTTCATTGTCGATTGCAGCATCAAAATTAACTTTTGTGATGCCTTCATCTAGTGCAATCCATTTTGTATTTTCTTTGTTCATCAACTCTCTTGCATCCACCCCTTCATTCATCTTTTGTGCCTCACTAAATTCTGCTAAATTCAATTTATATATTAGTTGCTTGATGTCATATGTAGCATAAAATTAATTTAAAGGTTGGAGGCATTGTAACATCATAAAACAATAATTTTGTGTTCGTGTATATATATATATAGTTACATAAACAATATCCCCACATTTAAAAGTCTCTCTCTCCATCTTTAGACCTTTGTGTTTATCTACCTTGTCTCTTCTTCGAGTAATTCTCTACGACGACTCTACTTTTCACTTTAAGGTTCATCATCCACTTTCCGAAGTCCATTTCTGCTTTACACAAGCATTTGCAGAGCACATGTTTTGCATCAGGGCATTGCCTATATGCATGCAGTACTATTCCACAATCAATATTAAGGATTTTACAGTTTTTATTATTTGAACCAACTTGTCTCTTATGCATAACCAATTCTTTTGTAGGTAGTGCATTTGAGCAAGCTCTTCTTATATCAAATATTTTATTTTATTTTTTTCCTTGGGCACATTAAATTGCCAATCTTTTAAGATTAATTGCTTTGATTATCACATCCTTGTGTCTCAGCTTCTCCCCTTCTCCTTTTACTTCTAGTCACATGATGTTCACTTCTAACATTAAATCTTCAATCTTTATTAAGATTCTAGATTAGTACATCTTAATTACTGACTGCATTTAGGTAAACAGATAATCATTTTAGCTTCATCACAATACTTAAAAAGATTTCTAATCAAGTTTTCAGATTAGGTTTTTACAGCGATTTTTTCACTTTCTCGGGTGGGTTGGTCTTGCAGGTTGCTTGGATTGGGTCTCCCATGTTTTTGGCCTCTGATTTTTCTTCCTGGAATTTTTTACATTTTTACTATGAAGTGCATGGTTTGCATATTTTCCTCTATTTTTGGTACTTCTATATTGTGGTGGTTGTGGTGTTGGTGTTGTTATTGTTATTTCTTGAGTAAAAATTACAAACAGGTTGCGGTTTGTTTTTCCTTCTTTTTTAAATCGATTCCATTATCATTTTCATTTCCATTTTATAAATGGGGTTTTCCTACTTCCTCCCAATACATGCCACAATTTTAAAGATTTTGTCTTTAATTACATCTATTTCAGATGTTCTTTGGGTAAGTGGTGGTAGATGACTTTATTTATTTTTATTTTTTTTCTTGAGGCAAACATGTGAATGAATTTCCAAACTTTGAGGTGCAGGGTAAGGTATTTTCAAGATGCTTCTGCTGGGTTAGTATGTTTAGGTTAAGTGGGGCCATTGTCTTGCCAAGTGGAGTGTAAATAATTTTTACACTACTTTTGAGCATTCCCGATTTGCTCAAATATGTTCATGAACTTCTCAATAACTATGATACTTCTCTGGATGTGTCTTTTCAAAGTTTCAATCCTCTAAAGAATTCTGGAGATAAATGAAATGGAGGAAATTTTGTTTGAGAATTTCTTACTCGCTTTAGAGAATTCTAGGCCAGAGTCTAAAACTACATTTGCTTTAATATTGTGCTTGCAAGACTATTTCAGCCAACTTAACTGGTAATAGTTTTTGGTGTCGGGATTGGAAAGTAGATTTTGGGTTTAAATCTTACGGTGCAAAACCTGATGGCTGATTACTTCTATGTTCCTTAAAAATCAATTCACTACAATTAGATAATTATGATTTAACCTATCTGTTGTGACTGGGATAAATACTTAGAGATTAAAGTACAACTTTAAAACTAGGTAGGTTACTAAGAGTATTAGCCTCTAGACTATTGCCAATTGACTCTTCTATGTTGTTAGATGCATACTGATCCGTTTATGAATTTACGACTAGTCTTTACATAACATTGTTTATTTTATCAAATGTAACATTTTAACTAATTCCCGGATTTTTAATATGTTCATTGTCTTTCCTCTCTTATATGTCCATATGATTGTATGATTATGTTGATTAGTTCATAACCAATATAATTTTCTATTAATTTGTCCACAAAGCTCCTATCTTGCAAAATTTCTGGAACATAGTTCATCCTTGTTGTAAATTACATTTGTGTAACTAATTTAATCACAAGCATCTATAATGTGACGCCCCCAACTCCCCACGTACGGACACGGGGAAATCGAGACGTCTGGATGGTGACAACACGGGTCACCACCCTATCGATTAGTGCCAAGTGTGTGCAAGCGACAAAAGTGCACGAAGAGACACGCAGCGGATAGTAAAGACATATAACTAAGTACTAGAATTTTTCGTAGCTTAATACAAAGCTGTTCAAATCATACATATTAAAATATTACAAATACAAATATTGTTTCAAAGCCAACTCCAAAGCATAGACTCCAACTCAAAACTCCGGCGGAGCCGCATCCTCGGGCTCAGCCTCCTCCTCGATATCTGCACCAAAATCTACGGTACCAAAAATGGTGCCGCAGGTAAGTAAAATCCAAACCCACTAGATAAAAACATATTAAAACTCAAACAATATGCATGAGAGAATGCCAATGCACAAAACCCATAAAACCATATTTTTCCACGCACGCCAAAAATCCCATTTGGCCCAAAAGCATTCCTTTAATCATATCCTCGCCAAAAAAACAGTCTCGCCATTTTCCTAGAAAATGGCCCATTAACCAAAACATCAGAGCACTGTAGGCGGGAATCGCAGGCGGGAATCGCAGGCGGGACTCTACCACCATCCCTGCTTACCACAATCCCTACACGTGCCTTTGACTCAAACCAGTTAATCCAATCGTTCACATATACCATAAATCAGTTCTCGCTTACAAGCCCTGTTTTCATTCACAAACACATGTACATGCATGTAATTACATGAAACCCGGTTTCCCCTTTTTAAACATGAAAATGTGAGCACTATACAATGCAAACATCAAGGCACAAATATCTCAAATAAATATCAACATCAACCAAACAACTCTGTCCTCAATCCATCCGACCCCCGAACTCCTCGGACTCAGTCCGGAATCAACCAACCAGTCCAATAATTAATTATAAGAGCAAAATATATTTAAATCTAAAAGTAGAGTTTGGAAAATACTTACAGCGCTATACGGTATTTTTCAACAGCTCGCGGCTTTGCAAACGGCGGAGGAAAAGCAACGTAACAGTGTATTTTACATTGTGGCCGTGGGTAATAAATTACCCACTTTCGAACTGGGACAAACCAAGGCACGAAATTGATAGGGAATGGTCTTGAGATATTTATGAAGCTAAAGGAAGTGAGTTTCGGCTGTGGGTGGTGGTGGAAACGGCGGAGGAAGCGGAAAAAGCCCAAATCGGAGTTGAGCTCGTGGGAGCTGCTTCGACAACGGATCGGGGCCGAAATTAGGTGGGTTAGGACGGAAAGAGGTAGGGGAAGAAGTGGTGAAGAGATGGTGGTCGGAGGTGGTGCGACGGCATCGGAATCGGTGAAAAACCGTGTGGCTTGGAGGAGCTCGTGGTGGCTAACGGTGGCTCGGATGGAGGTGAAACTTGGTGGGGATGTTCACTGGTGAGAGGGGAAGAAAACTGAGTGGGTGGTGTAGGCCACGCCGCCGACGAGCGGCGGTTCTGGGCGGAGAAAGAAACCGGCGACAGGGGTGAAAAACAGGACTGGGGCAGCAACTTTAGGCCATGCGTGGCGGCTAACGGCTGGTCCGATGGCTCTGAAAACTGGTTGGGATGAACTCTGCTGGGAGGGGAAGAAAATGGCGGAGGTGGTGTATGACACCTCCACCGGACGGCAGAGAAACAGATGGCCGAAGTAGGGGCGACGGGAAGGAGAAAAGAGAAGGGAGAGCATGGGAAGAGAGAGAACCGGGGAGGAAAAAGAAGAAGAAAAAAGAAAGGAAAGAAAAAGAAGGAAAAAGGAAGAAAAGAAGAAAAAGGAAAAAGGAAAAAAGAAAAGAGAAAAGAAAAGAAATGAGGTCCAATTCTCATTCCGAAATCTAAAAACTGATCCGCCGAAAACGATTTTAAAAACATAAAACGACTAAAATAAATTAAACACCACATCAAATAAAATAAAAACCAATTAAAATACATTAATTTAAAATAAATAAACCAATATATTAATTAAATTAAAAACACTCATTCAGTGAAAATACACGTAAAAACGGGGTATCACATATAAATTGCTGAGTTTACATAAATTAGAATCTATAAATTGCTGAGTTTACATAAATTAGAATCGATTTTTATGATATGTTTGACATGAGCTGCTCTTAACTGTTTAATAATTTAGTTTCTTGTCTATTCTTTACCTATCAAAGTTGATCTTATTTAGATGCTGGCTCAATATATTTGTAGATTTACCCTATTCAATTCACTGTAGAAAATTCTAATTAAATGAAATGGCCCAGATGATCTACTTTCTAAATGCAATGAAGGAAAATAATTGGTATTATTAGTTGATTTTGAATGGTTTTTTTTTTTCCATTTTTCTTTGGACATTGAAGTTATATATCTACTGACTTTTGTTTGCAAACTTTCACCAACTAATTTTCAGTTTGTATGTATGTATGTATATTGTTTCATTGATCTATATCGACTTCTACATGCTTTAACAATTAAGCGATGTTTCTCATGCACATATGAATATTTTTTTTAATATTCAAAGTTTGACCTTGATATGGGAGAAAGAGTACTAGTGGTTTGATAGGAATTGTCATTTGTTAATGCTTTATTATGTATTACTAATTACAATGTGTAGACAGTAGACATAATAGTCTTGGCCATTGCTTAGTATAGACCAGCAACAATATACTATATAGGGGTTTTTATTTATTTTTGATAAATTACTATATAGACAACTAGC
Organism: Carya cathayensis; assembly: GCA_011037825.1. Classification (NCBI taxonomy): domain Eukaryota; kingdom Viridiplantae; phylum Streptophyta; class Magnoliopsida; order Fagales; family Juglandaceae; genus Carya; species Carya cathayensis. The sequence goes on along the minus strand of QGSO01000744.1, from coordinate 55,015 downwards.
GACTATGTAGCTAGCGTCATCATCGAACTTTTAACACCTTAATACAGATGACAACTTATCTGATACCAATTTTTTATCATATACACTCACATAATGTCATAAACAAGACCCATTTAGATTTTTAACTTTTCAATTGCCCAATGATCTTCATATGGTACATTTATGTTTAGGCAGCCAATTATCCTTGAACCATACATGACCAGAAACCTTCTGAGATAGGCAGCCAACTCAAATTGATACACTTGCTAGTCCTATAAGGATGAACTATACACTTTATAGCAACAAATAACAGGTTGAGACCATTCATTTAATCACAGGAAACAAAATATATTCAGCCTTCATTTTGTTACACCATTCAATTCCGTTGACCATATATTATTATTCCACATTTCATTCATCGGTCTCTGTTTATCTAACTTCCTTTCCCACCATATCTTTTTTTAGATGGACAAAAGTTGGATGAACAAACCCGATAGACTTTTATCACCTATATACGCCGAAAGGGTTAAAATTTTTCTCACACAAGTATGAAACTATGCAAGTGGAAGGGATCGCATTTGGTGTCCATGCCATATATGCCTTAACAATTTGTGGCTACCTATATTTGAGGTGGAAACGCATTTGTTTATCTAACAAATCAATCCAAATTACACTTAGTGGATATTTCATGGGGAGGAGGAGACAAGATTGTATGTCAGTGATGATGATATTGGTGATGAAGTTATACCAGAAGATTATTACATTGATGACATGCAACATATGTTGGATAACATCGGGGTAGGCACTTATGTTGATGTGCCCCAAGACAACACTCCTGCGCCAAATATGCCAGTAATACCTAAAGATTCATCAGCAACTACTTTTGACCAGCTACTGGAGGATGCCCGATGTCCTCTTTTCGACAGGTGTACAAAATTTACAAAACTGTCATTTGTTGTCAAGTTGTTACTGTAACACCCCCAGATTTTTGTTTGGGATCGAATGGACGTATGAAATGTCGGGACATACAATACAAGGTTACCTACCCCCATTCATAACATATAAGATGCAATGTTCATAACATGCATATAGCATTATGCAATATTCTTAGCGGACAATTTTTTTTAATACTATGCACCAAACTTATAATATCCCAAATTATTATAACATAATACATGCATACTTAAAAAAATAAACATCCACGATTACAGTACGAGTTTCAGAAGAGTGTAATCTCAAAATATGGGAGACCAGACTCCATATTTACATTACCAAAATATACTATTGAATCAAATTGTCGAGTAACTTGCATAACTAGACTAACTAGGCCAGAATACTGTCCAAAAAAACTAACTATAGAAGCTGTAAGCTCCGCGTCGCTTCTGCAGCGTCTAGTTAACCTCTTTCAATTTTGTTGCAATTTCTTCCAACTTCAAAACTTATGATAAAATAAAAATTTTGCAACAAATATCTTCCTATCTTAAGTTTAAAACCATACTTAAATCATCCATTAAGAAAAGCAAATCATCAACACTAAAATTTTTGTAAAAATTTTAACAAATAGCAAACCTTTGAATCACAAGCTTTGATCATAAATCAAAACATATTCAAGAATTTCAAAAAATCAAATCTTACTTATAACATATTCACAACATCATCTTAAGATCAACCATTCTTTAAATCATCAAACAAAAGTCACCAAAAATCACAAAATAACACTTGGAGTTTTTGATTTTACACTTAGTCCAAAAACAGAAACTTTTTTCTTAACTAGTTTTGATAAATCTCTTGATCCGTGGTTTAAAAAAATGATATTTTCAAACTAAAACATCACATGATTTAAAAATGTGTCTTAAAGAATATCAAACCATCAAACTTCAAATCACATAGCTAAAAATCAATAAAACAAGAATCTAACCCAAAAAGGTCAAATCTTAGGCCTAACCGAAAGCCTCTTGCATAGAAAATCATATCTTTGAAATTAATATTAAATATCTCCAAAATAACATCCTAACATGAAAATAAAAGACTTAGGATCATTATATAAAAATATCAAAACCTTTATTGTAAGATCAAACCACGAAATATTTAAACTTTCTCCAAATAAAAATTGTTTTTCCACTTCTAGTTTTCAAGTTCTAGATCTAATAAAATCTATCATAAAAAACTTTAGTCATGCAACAAAACCTCAATGAACACTCATATACACATGCTAACAACACTCGATAAAATTTTTAGACCAAGATATGTCCATTAGTTTAGTCAAAAATTTCAAAACATAACATACTCTCTAGTTTCACACCCAGAATGACCTTTCTATGGTTAAAAAAACTTTTGACCAACCAAATGACCATGGAATAAGACGAATAATATATTTACAGAAACTCTACTCAAAGAATAACAACTTTTATGAAGAATAATTGTGTGAAAATACTTAAAAAGGGTCAAAACTATCCATGTAAAAAGACCCAGAAATCTGCCTGAAAGAGCTCTTTTGGGTTTCTCTCTAAGAATGGAGTCAAGAAGTGATGAACGGGAGTGAAATGTGTCTTGCATGACTCTAGAATTCTAGAGGGGGAGATTATGGACTTGAATGACCCATGATTGGTGGTGGTTATGTTACATAAAGTGGAGAATAGTAAAGGGCAAGGACTACCTCCAACAGTTGTGTTGTGTGAAGGGTGATGACATAAATTTCTCCTTTATATCAAGACACTATTGGGTGCAGGTAGGGGTAGTGAATGGCTTGCCATGTGGGGGAGGAAGTTTCTTCTAGAAGGTTTGCCAAGGTGGCCAAATTTGTGGGCCTTGGTGGGCCTCAATCAAGTGGGCTTCAACTTGAGGATTTAAGGGGGTTTGTTTAGGGTTTGAGATGGTATCAAGCCCAAATCTAATTTTTCTTGGCTCAATCAAATTCCCAAGGTTTAAAAGGTTGGATAATGATGTAATAATAAGAATTTGGTGAATTAATAGCATGTGGAAGTGATTTAATCAAGTGATTAAATACAATGCTAAAAATCGAATCAAAAAGGGTTTGGAGGCCAATTTTAGGGTTTTGGAAAACTGTTTATGGTTTCGGTTTCAACCAAGTTTATGGGGTTTTAATTGAATTCCAGTCATTTAGGGTTTAACTAGGGTTAAAACCCTATTTGATCTGGCTTAATTTGGTTGACCAGATGAAAGAATAGTGTTTTGCTTAGGTGGCATGATCTCACACCTTTATTCCTTCACAATCCGTCTCACGGTTCCTCTTTCTGCCAAGCGTCCAAAACTATTCATCAAGTGTGGATAAGATCTTTCCAAGTATCGAAATAAAACATCCCTAACAATTTGGACATTCCACGCTATGATTTTAAAAACACAGCGCTAGGTTCTACTATTGAGGTTACTATTCACTCCGGAAAAGTGAAAAAAACCTTTCCACTGCAAAATTCTAAATATTTATACAAACCTAACTGTGCAATTTGTTTATCAAAATTTGACTCTGAAATGCCTTAAAAAAAAGTAAAATGCATTTTCGAACAAGCATCTCGTTTGAAAACTGAAAATGATATTATTGCGCCATAAAATCCTAAATAATCAACTGAATCTAATGACGTAGACCATAACATATTCTGACACTTCTAACTATTTCAAGTAAATAAGATCACACTCCCGACACAATAGTGAGTGATAACACTATCTATGCTAACAGACTAAAACCTATGCGATTAATTTATTCATGAAAACTTATGGGGTTTTCACGAGATTCTGAAAGTTTATAGACATTCCACCATTGAATTTCTAATGAGTTGTTACAGTTTCACATCAAATCATTCGGTAGATGGTTAATTAAGTCATTTGACATACTCCTTGATCTGTTGCAGTTTGCCTTGCCTGATGCACTCTTGCCACAATAATATGAGGAGTCAATGTCTTTGGAGTGCGATTTGGGTTTTAAGTACCACAAAATCCATGCGTACCCCAACGACTGCATCTTATTTTGTAAGGAAAATGCCGCTCTTAATGAATACCCTGTATGTAAGCTTCAAGGTGGATGCCAAATGCACACGAATCACGCATTATACTTCAAAAAGTGTTACGCCATTTTTCATTAAAATTGAGATTGCAGCGTCTCTTTATGTCTGCAAAGATAGTAGGTGATATGAGATGGCATAAAGAGTAGCGGATGATAGAAGATACCAGTATGACACATCCGGCCGACTTTGAGTGCTGGAAGAAATTTAATGAACATCATAGTTGGTTTACTCCGAATCCTCACAATGTTAGGCTCGGTTTGGCAAGTGACGACTTCACTCCCTTCAACAACTTGGCTAAACCTCGTAGCATTTGGCCATTGATCCTTGTCCCGTATAACTTGCAGTCGTGGTCATGCATGAAAGATCAATTCTTCATGACATCTATGATTATTCCTAGCCCAAAGTCACCAGGGAATGAGATCAATGTTTACTTGCAGTCGTTGCTCAATGAATTGCTTGAATTTTGGGAACATGGGGTACCTACATATGATGCCTCAACTAAGGAGATGTTTATGTTGCATGCTGCCTTATTGTGGACAATCATTGACTTTCCTATCTACAGGAATCTCTTTGGTTGGTTAACAAAGCAAAATTGACTTGTCCATCCTACAATGCCGACATAGGTTGAAATATGGCAGAAAACATTGTTATATATGACACCAACATTTCTTACCGCCAGATCACATATGGAGAAGGAGGAAAGGGTTGTTCAACGGTAAAAAAGATCATCGCATGCCACCAAGGGATATAGGAGGAGACGATATTCAAACTCAATTGTAGATGATTGGGATGTTTAGTTTAGCAAATCTCGTAGGAAGAGAAAACGTATTGCTGAAGAGTTGAACTAGACAAAGTGTAGCATATTCTTCACGTTACCTTATTGGTCAACACTGTACACCTTACACGGAGATGAAAGGAATGTGAATGGCTATCCGATATCAAATTTTCATATGGATTCGCTTCCAATATCTCAAACTGTGTTTCTCTAGGTGATTGCAAATTCTCAGGGTTGAAAAGCTACGACTATCATGTTTTCCTTAAAAAACTACTCCCCATTGCTGCTAGGGGGTATTTAAGAAGTGACATTGCCTTGACTTTGACTGAACTTAACACTTTTTTCAAAGAGTTGTGCAATTGAACACTGGATGTGAATCGCCTATTCCAACTCCAAACTGATGTCATCACCATGCTATGCAAACTGGATTTGATATTCCCTCATTCCTTTTTCGATGTCACGGTCCACCTAGCTGTCCATTTACCCTGTGAGACCATACTTGGGGATCCAATACAATATAGGTAGATGTACCCATTTGAGAGGTATCTCAGCAAATTCAAGCAGTATGTTAAGAATAAAGCCCGCCCAGAAGGTTCAATAGCCGAGGCCTACATTCACACTGAATGCCTGACATTTTGCTCCATGTACCTCCAAGATGTTGAGACGAAGTTAAGTTGAGCGGACCACAACATTGATGATGATAAAGAGGAAACTATAGATGGATTCAGAATTTTCAACCAGAATGTTTTTTCCTTGGTTATAGCTTCTAATGTGCAATTAGAAGATAAACTCTTTAGGGCAGCCATCTGGTACATGCTTAACAATTGTGCGAAGATTGGACCCTATATAAAGTATGCATCAACGAGTTTACTTAAAAATCTACTTCCATTTGAACTTAACAAGTTGTTATCAACCCAATACCAGCTAACTTGAATATTTTACTTGGCGATTCCGTGCTCCAAATCTAGGGAACACTACGAGAAATGTAAGATGCAACATCCAAATTGCATCAATCACACGCACCAAACTAACTTCCCAACTTGGTTCAAGCAACATGTAAGTTCTTCTCCATCCTTATCTACGTTAAAATATTATAGGTTTCCTTCGTATGCTTTGGAATGACGAAAATATACATTGTGAATTTTCAACAATTTTGGTATAGATCTAGGAACATCATACCTTGAAAACACTTGATGTGTCCGCTGATTTGTATGCATTAGCTTGCGGGCCTAACCATTGGGTTGCATCATATCCTGTTTGCATAATAAATGGAAAAAGGTTTCATACGAAGCATGAACTTCACCAACGTACACAAAATTCTGGCGTGTTCATAATTGGGGATGAGGCCATAAATAACGTAGACTTCTATGGTGTTATTAATAATATCGTAGAGTTACGCTACATGGAGTGGCGTCGGGTGTAACTATTTGAATGTGATTGGTGTGATGTTGGCGGTAGAAAATGAGGGGTGTAGGTGGATGACCATATTATTAGTGTCAACATGAACAGGACTTGGTATAAGGATGAACCATTCGTGTTGATGAGTTAGGCTTATCAATGTTTCTACATAAAAGATATAAGGGTGAAAGGGAGTTTGGGTGTTGTGCAGAACTATACAAATAGGAATGTATACAACATTCTATCAGTGCTGAGGGTTTTGGAAGATATTGATGGCGAATCAAGTACTAATGATGCCGATCAAGAAAATGAGTTATCATATTGTTATGAACCAATGCAATGTGATAATGCAGATCCAATTTCAACTCCACTGGATAGGCCTGATATACTACCTAGCCATATTGATGCATGAGAAGTCATGGATCTGGATGGTCAATGCATAGATTCAGCAGGCTTTATTAATGATGACATGATGACTTCTGGTTTTAGAGATACGTATGGTGAAGGGGAATATTCAGATGAGGAGGACTTATCAATAGAGGAAGAGTCTGTGTTAGATTTATAATTACAACCCAAAAACTTCGTTGATTTAAGGTTGACACAGTAGATTACCTTTTTGAAATTGGAATGTGTACATAGACAGCTTAATATGAGATTGTATGAAATACCTGTTTTGATTTATTTATTAAAGCCATGAATTATAATTATTGATAAATGGATTGGACTAATATGCACAAGATAACATTTATGTTTTCATATATTTCAAGTGATATAAATAATTGAAAATTTATTTATTTCCTCTAAATTTGTTTGACTTCTGATATGTATGATATTATTCTTGCGCGGGTGAGGGGAAAACAATATTGTGTTGCATTAAGGCTTCGCTTCATTGAAACTAGTTTGGGTAGGATTTGCTTTCTCCTAGCTTGAACTATTTATCATGCAAATAACAAACAAGTACAAAAGTAGTATTTAGCTTTACAACATTAATACCTGATTTAAATGAAGTCTAACATGTGATACTTATTTGCTTCATGTGACTTTCAAACCTGGCAATAACATACTCGTAGGCGGTAAGCTGTGTGGGTATGTCAAGGCAATCCCATCTTCAATCTGGAGGCATGAGGAGCATTATCAATTATCAAGATATATAATTTGAAAATTCAGTTATTCCTCTGTCTATGTTATGCTCATAATGTAAGGATTAGTCTACCCACAAGTAATTGAAAACGGTGGATAAATGATCTTTTTTACGAATCTGTCTGTGACTTTGAGATTATTATGCGGAAATGACCTGACATTTATCACAATGTTATTAACTCGTACACGCGCAAGTGACCGATCGGTACCCAGTTGTAGAGGTGGAGGGAGACTCCAAGGTATTCATGCAAGGCACCATGCACCGTACTCAAGTCGCCACATCCGACTATGCAGAGCGAAAATCTCTTCATATCACAGCACTGAGGAGTATAATCAATCCTCCTCGGATGACTCCACATAGCCCCCAAGTCCCCCACCATGCGCCAACCCAATTCCTCCACCAGAGCCTATTCGAGAACCCTCACCAACACGAGAACAATCACCTACTAGAGAGCACGCAAGCTTGGAAGATCTCGGTATACCACAAACTGGTGCAATGTTTTCCAATACATATTGAATGCACTGATCTATTTCTGTGTGTTATTAAGTGTAAAGATACATTACACTTACAAACACTAATCTAGTGAACTTTGAAATGCAGCTGTGGACGCCCCCACAGAGCATGTAGTAATGCAGGAATAGAGGAAATGAACTCGTGGGCCCGTTAAATGCACCGAGCTTGAGAAGCTGAGAAAGCACAAGAAAGTGCTTTTGAAGATAAATGATGGCGAGACTGCCCTATATTGTGAACACCCTTCCATGTTCACGACAAAAGTATCATGGATTGTTACACAATACTGTGACATGAGTTACATGCAATGGTTTGATGTCCTACAAGCCACGAAAGAGGAGCTCATCGACCGTGTTTGAATAAGTCATTGGTTAGTTAATTCTGATTGTTTGAAAGTGGTTTATGTAGTATAATTTTCGCCCAAATAACAGGATGGCACATAATTGTAGTGTGACTTCGTGTTCGACTGGGAACGCGAAAACCACCGATTGATGGTGACAAAGCGACTTCGTAGGTGCTTCAACTACTTCAATCATGACTTGCACAAGATTTATCAATCAGATGGAAGCCACGAAGAAGCGTTGGCTAATGGGACTAGATTGGTGGACCCTATTGTATGGATCAAGTTGTGTGGCAAGTGGGGCAGCGATACCTTTAAGCTATATATGCTTTTTCTCAAATTAAACCATATATTTACCCATTTAATATGTCTAAATATTTTTGTGGCAAATCCATTTGTTTATCATAGCTAACATTGGGTGTGCATGGCATAAAATTTCAACTCAAAATCGGGAGAACCGAAAGAAGCATGCGATTAATGTGATGACCCATTTTTACGTGTATTTTCACTGAAGGAATATTTTAAATTAATTAATATTATAGTGCTTGTATTTTAAATAATCGGGTTTTAATTGGATTTTATTCGCTGTTGAGTTTAAAATTGCTGTTTAATTTATTTTAACTTGTTTTTGGATTTAAAATTTAATAGTTGGTTTTTTTTTAGTTATTTATTATATTTTAGCTTAACGATGTGTTTAAAATATTTTCTTGGTGTTTATTTATTTATTTGCTGTAGTGTTTAATTTATTTTAGTCGTCTAAGTTTTTAATATCGTTTTCGGCGGATCAGTTTCTGGATCCCGGAAGTGAAGTTTGGACTTCATTTCCTTTTTCCCTTCTTTTCTTTTTCTCTTTTTTCTTTTTCCTTCTTTTCCTTTTCTTTTCCTTCTTTTCCTTCTTTCTTTCCTTTCTTCTTCTTTTCCTTCCTCTTCCCCGCGTCGTCCGCGTCAAGCCCCCCTCCCCTGCACTTTTTTCATTTCGCGCAGCCACCTTTGGCCGGCCATATCTCCGCCGTCCGGTGGAGGTGTAGTACACCACCCCCACCATTCTCTTCCCCTCACGGCAGACTACAACCCCTCCAATTTTCAGAGCCATCGGACCCACCGTTAGCCGCCACGAGCCCCTCGAAGTCGCGGCACCAACCCAGTTTTTCCTCTGTTTTTCCTTTCCGCGCAGCCACCTTCGACCGCCCATATCTCCGCCGTCCGGTGGAGGTGTAGTACACCACCCCCGCCATTCTCTTCCTCTCACGGCAGACTACAACCCCTCCAATTTTCAGGACCATCGGAGCCACCGTTAGCCGCCACGAGCCGCTCAAAGTAGCGGCACCAACCCAGAATTTTCCCCTGTTTCCGAAAATTTCCTCCGCCCAGAACCGCCACTTGCCGGCGGCGTGGCCTCCACCACCCACCCAGAAAACTTCCCCTCCCTCCGGTGTACCACCCCTCCAAAGATCTCCCCCAACCGGCCGGCCGTTTGGCCGGAAAAGCGCATCTAAGCCGCACGGTTTGTCACCGTTTCCGGCGCCGTCGCACCACCTCCGGCCACCATCTTTTCACCACTTCTTCCCCTACCTCTTGCCGTCCTAACCCACCTAATTTCGGCCCCGATCCGTTGCCGGAGCAGCTCGCACGAGCTCAACTCCGATCAGCCCCTTCTTGGCCTTCGACCGCCGTTTCCACCGCCACCCACGGCCAAAACTCACTTCCTTTAGCTTCATAAATATCCCAAGGCCATTCCCTATCAATTTGGTGTCTTGGTTTGTCCCCGTTCAAAAGTGGGTATTTTGCGACCCACGGCTACAGTGCATTTGCACTGTTACGTTCTTTCCGCCCTCGTTTGCGCGCGCCGAACCTTCTAAAAATCATATATAGCTTCTGTAAGTATTTTCCAAACTCTACTTTTAGATTTAAATATATTTTGCTCTTACAATAATTTATTTGGTTGGTTTGCTGATTCCGGACTGAGTCCGAGGAGTTCGGGGGTCGGGTGGATGGAGGACGAAGTTGCTTGAATTGTTGTTTTATGGTTGGTTGTATTTGTCAAGCATTGATATTGCATTTACATGGTGCATGCACGTGTATTTTATTTTAATTGAGAAAATCCTGTTTTATTGGCGTAAATGGATTTTCGGGGGCGTGCGTATCACGAGCCCAAGCCGGGATGGGTTATTATCTCGGTGGAGCTCCTCTGGTCACTCGGGAGTGGATAATACTGAGTGACATCCCCTGGGTTGTCGCTGGGCGACGACCGGATCGCACGATACGGTAACGCTGTCGTGTCGACTCCGTGGTCCCTAGAGTGGCGGGGACTAGAGGATGGCCTGGCCAGGTACGCGCGAGGCGGAGGCGCGAGTCTGGGCATCACTCGTGTAGGTGTCACACGCGTAGACGTTACCTGCGGTGTGGCACAGAGCCAGAGTGTGCGGATGATCCCTAGGGGAGATCATGGTGCATGCATAATCGGTTGGTTTTTATGGTTTTCGGATACGGGCCATTTTCTGGGAAAATGGCGAGGTTGTGTTGAGGACTTGTGATCCATTTTCTGGGAAAATGGTGGTTTGGGCCATTATCTGGGATAATGGCGAGGCTTGGTTTTAAATGGTATGTGTGGGCCGTTATCGGGGATAACGGCGAGGTTTGTTTAAAGGATATGTTTTTGAGCCAAATGGGTTTTTGGCGTGCGTGGAAAAAATATGGTTTGTGAGTTTTGTGCATTGGCATTTATTCATGCATATTGTTTGAGTTTAATATGCTTTTATCTAGTGGTGTTTGGATTTTACTTACCTGCGGCACCATTTTTGGTACCGTAGATTTTGGTGCAGAGTTCGAGGAGGAGGAGGAGGCTGAGCCCGAGGATGCGGCTCCGCCGGAGTTCTGAGTTGGAGTTTATGTTTTGTAGTTGGCTTTGAAACAATATTTATGTCTTGTAATATTTTATTATGTACCTTTGAACCGCTTTGTATTTTATTTAAGAAAAAATTCTGGTACTAAATTTTATGACTTTGCTATCCGTTGCGTATTTCCTTGTGCACATGCGTCGCTTGCACACACTTGGCACTCGTCGATAGGATGGTGACCCGGGTTGTCACCATCCGGACGTCTCGAATTCCCCGTGTTGGTACGTGGGGATTTGGGGGCGTCACAGGTGGTATCAGAGCAGTTCGGCTCTGGGTAAAACCACATGTCCCGTAGGTAGTACCAGAATGTTTTTTTAAGTTGTGTTTTAAAATTTATCTTAAAGTTTCTATTTGACGAGTTTTATTTGTTTTGAATTTATTTGAGCTTGTTTGCTTGTATTTATTTATTTAGTTATGTTATTGCATGTTGGTTTCTTTTTGTTTCTCGTTATGTGGTTTGGTTTATGTTTTTGGTTTTATGTTGTTGGTTTTATTTGTTTTTCTTAAATGGGGTCAATGACTGTGTTGGGGCAGGAAGGCGGGATAATCGAGGATACTATTATTAGGCTTAAATACTTAGTGTAGTAGGGTTGAATTTTATAGAGGTGGGTTACTCTTATAATATTGTGGCTAGAAGGAAACGACGTGGGTTAGGCGATCTCTTGGGAGTAGGAATGTAGGTTGCAACTAAGGAGGGGAGTTAGCTTTAAGTCGCTTAAGATAATTGAGGTCTTGGGTTTTGTAGAATTTATGTAAAGAGATTATAGAATAGGAGGGTGTAGACTCAACGAACTTTAAGGATTGGTTTAAGAGAATTTTATCTAAGGTTTGAGGTCTTATAGGTTTTAGGAAATAAGATTTGGGTAATTAAGGTGTTAGGTTCGACAAGATTTGGGGAAAATAATTAAATTTCAAGTTTTAAATTTCGCTGATTCGGATGAGCAATTTGGTGGCAATCGGGGTTTTAAAATTTACAAGTTTTTAAGGTGAATGTTTTGGATTAAAGCCATCAATATTGAGGATTTCAGAAAATGATTTATCATCCATTAATGTATTAGATTTTAAAAGCTTTGGGAGTCGATTGTTCTATTATGGTGTAAGCTCATTGGTCTTTAAAAAAAAAAAATAAAAAAAACAAATCCTCAAAGATTCTTATTTGATTTAAGGTTCTAGAATTGCAGAGTTGAAGGACCAATTTATAATAAGAGTTGAGTTCTTAGTTTTACAGACTTGGTGTGCTAGCTTGATCTAACTCATATATTTCTTTGAGGATTGTAGGTATTGACTTAGTTCAGAAAATAATTATTGTTAACTCGAGGTTGTAGTAATAGATTTTAAGAAATGATTTTATCGGTTTGGAAGAAATAGATCCATCAAGGTTTTGGGAACAATAGTTTAATTGTTGGTATTCAATTCGATTGAAGTTGAGACCTTATGTTTCGGAAACCTTTGGGAATGGATTATTAGCAGGTTTAAGGTCATTTTCAGTACTAAGCTTAAAATGATGACTATTTGCTGATATTAAGGGTGTAAGTTAAGCAGATATAAGAATGACTCACGTTGATTGCGGATATAAGTCCGAATGATGGAAGTAGTAGTAATGGACTACTTGTATGTTGGAATGACTATTGGTTTCGGCTAAGGACATGTGAGATCAACAGATTTCATGAATAGATTTTATGGAATTTCAACAAGGTTTTAAGGGTTCGCAAATTTTTGGAAACGATTGGTTATTATTTAAAATTTTAGATTTTGAGAGTTCGGGAGTCAATTGTTTTGTTGATGGATATAAATTCATCGATCTAACGGATTTTGGAAAAGTTATTTTATATAATTTAAGGTTATGAGAATTGAGGATTTGATGGACTGATTCATAATGAGATTGAAGTTTTAGTTTCGCAATATTAGTGTACTTGTATGGATTATTTTAGAAATTGATTAGGCTGCAATCATAAATGGAGTTGAATAAAGTGGAAGGATGGATATAGGAATTATTAAGGAGGATATTTCTTGGGGGAGTAAAGGTAATGATCTAATTTATATATTTTTAGGATTGAAGATGTCGATCTAGTTTGTGTGGTTGTCTAAGGATTGAATGTATCGTTTAAAAAAAAATTGTTATAGCTCGAGGTTATAGTGACAAGTTTTACAGTCCATGGGATCTATGTTTCTTTTCGAATGTGATAAATGCATATATAGCACATGCCTAGATTTTTAATAATCGCTATTTTGTTAATGTGCAGAAGGAGATGCAAGGTAGGATGGATGGCCTAGAACCAGAGCAACATAGTGATGAGGCAGCAGCAATTGTCTTTAGGGAGGTCCTTGGCCACTGACCTAGATATGCATGAGAACTCAGAGAGATGGTCATCCTTGAGTCAAGTAGACAACTTGATCAACTTAAAATGCAACATTACCTATCTAACATTGAAAGACATAAGAAAGATTATGAACAACATAAGTAAAATGCTGAAGAGTACAAGAGTCAACTGGATGAAATGAGGGGAGAGATGCGGGCTCTTAGGGAGCATCAAATTCAGATTGACAAAATGCTTCAATCCTTCTTTAGGGATCATCCGTCATATCGACAGAATCAATGTAACGATTCCCCAACCCATAAAGGGGTCCTATGTTTTGAATATTTTGGGTGGTTTTTTGTTAGTCAATATGACAACTCGATATATATATATATATATATATCAAAGGATCTATTTCTTCACCAGGGAGATAACAAGTTTGGGTGTCCTCTTTTTGAGAAGCTTTGGAGCATATCTTCACACTCCATACCTGAACTATTCCAATATTCATGTTTTATGGCTATCTAGTGTCCATGTCCCTTTTATTAACAAGTAGGGGGCAATTATGGTTGTCGCAAAAGTAAGGAGTATAGTTAAATCTCAGTGTAAGTTTCTTATTTCAAAATTAATTTTCTCACCCAATGATACAAATACTTGTTGACTCTTTCTTCCTATTTTTCTGATTCGGTTTGATTTGCTCTGCAAAGCTATGATGCGTAATGGGAGTGATGGGATGTAGCTTGCAACACAGTGCAGGACGAAGGTGCACTTCAAAAGGGTCTCACAAGTTGTTTACCTTTTCACTACAAAGCTTGCTTTTGAATCGTTTAGTTCTTCATATATCTTTCATGTAGAAAGCTCAATGGCATTTATTGGACAGCAAGCATGCTATAGTTGGAGTATTGCTTTCCTAGAGGTTTTTCTTTGTGTAGAGTATCTTAATGATCCCTCAAATAATAGTTGGACTATTGCTTTCCTAGAGGTTTGATTTTTGGAATATCTACAGGGTAGGGAAGAGAGTTGGTTCATACCTACTAAATTAGCTACCAATCTTTCAGTAAGCTTGATAGATTCATCGTGTTATGTGTATTAAGAGGGATCTGAAGAAAAAATAAAATTCATGAAGTACTCTAATGGGTTTTGGAGCTTTTAATTATTTAATTATTAGTTCAAGACTATATGTCATTATGGATTTATTAAATGTAAACAAATCAAATTCAATGAATACTGAATGGTCAATTTCTGTTAATTTTCATTTTAATTTTAACACCAGTTGAGATATATAGCTAATTATCATTGAGATATATATTTCTTATATTCACAGGTATATACATATTATGTGCACACAACTTTTTCTTTCAGGCTTGGCCCACTAGCTTCAGGAGCTAGACAAAGTTTTGCTCTATTTTCTTATGGAGGCTCAGAAGAACTGCTTGTTTCTACTCATCTTATTTAAATAGGTTAATAAACTCTTAAATTCAAATTTTAGGCGTATGAAATTTGCAACATAGGAGATCTTACAAGGGAGCAAGTCTTCATCCATAGAACAATGGAAACTTCTAAACAAGACCTTGCTGTCATTGTTGGGATATAGAGGAGGTACTTTTCAAAATGTATGGCATTATTATTTGTATTTTGGTTGATTAGGTATATATATATATATATATATATATATAGCAGAGAGGACTTTTGCTCAGAGAATTACAGAGGTTGTGATGTAAATGTGCCTACATTCCTTCATGACATCTCTGAGCACTGCAGAAAACATCTCTCAAGGATGAAATATTGTCGAGTTGATACTTCACATGCATTAAGATCTTCTCCATGGTTCAGATTTCATTATCCATTGCAATGGGGTACTCCCGTCTTCCACTAGAAAATGGCTCTTGTTATGTTTGTGGTGTCCATTATCTCATCAGTAGATTCAGTTAGTTTCCTGTCATTTATTGATTTATGTTCTCTAGGATTTTTCTAATTGATTATTTCTTCGTAAGTAGCTCATAGTGAAATATCTTGATCTAATTCATAATTTATATAGACTATGAACAATAATTATCAAAATGAGAGATTCTAGACTTTCCATATAGTATGATATGTCTATTCCCCTAAATAGATTTGGCTAATGACCTACAGAAAAGGGGGCAGGGGGGCTTTTTCTAAATGCATGAATAGATGTCTAGAGCTTGCTTGAGAAAGTAATGCTCACTTATTGTTCATCTACACTTAGGAAAGTTTTCTTCTATGAATTTAGTTGCGCGCAGGAAAAAATCCATGTGCAAAACCAAAAAAAAAAAAAAAATGTTTCACAAGTTGGACATTACAATTGGTTCTACTTGTTTTGAAAAAATCTGGGGATCTCTTATAGTTGTACAAATTCATTATTTTTCCTAACATAAAATCACCTTGGACAACCCATTGATGACTGAAGACAAAATTTCATATTAGTTTTGTACCCAAATTTGTATATAATTTACAGCAATTCAACATTAACCAATTTTGTTGCATTTTCTTGTACAAATCTACTCATTGATGTGTCTTGGAGAATTATATGGTTTGTCTGATTCTAATTGTGTCTATTTATTTTTGTTTTAAACTGATTAGGTCAGACCATACCATGCATCTTTGTTGTTGGTGGCATCAAGACCTCCAACCCTAGGTGTCCTTAGATGATGGATTGATCTGGAATGTCTTTCTAGAATCAACTGTGCGGTGATATGGCCATTCAAGCTTGGGCTGAGCAGCAGTAACGTGAGATGAGTCTTCGTGTGTGCCACCTTTCTCGATCAAAGATCATATGTAAAACTGTGGGTGCCAATGCCGATACTGATGAAAAGTCCCACTTAAATAGAGGTGCGGAAGTTGGTAGCAGTTATTTTAGTGATAGTAGAGTCTTGTTATTTCTATTATAACAATGATGTTTATCTATTATTTAATTAGTAGATCAGTTTGTACTTGATATGAGACTAATGCACCAGTACCCCAGTGTATAAATACATATGAGTTTGGATGAATTGATGCAATTCAGAATTATTGAATTGGTTTAAATGGTCTCAACCATATTTGTTGATGCATTAGTTGATCACGTGAATCAGGCACATTTGAACCAATGAATGAATGTCATTTGTTAATTTGTTGACTTTACGAACCTTAAAAAAGAGACCCAGAATGAATACTGAGTGGAAAACCTGTAAATTAGCTTTTTCCAACGATTTTATATTCACTAGTGACGAAAAAGGAATAACAGGAAAGGCTCTTTAAAAATCTGAATTGGTATTTGCAATAATTCTAAAATAGTTGGTAAAGACTCATTTCCAGCGATTTCCCAAGCGCTACAAATGCATTTTCAAAACCAAAACTCAATCGCGGCAATTTTTAAAATCCCTGCTAAAGACTCATTGGCTGCGATTCCAAAATCCCTGCAAATGGGTTCACAAAACCAAAAATTCAATTCTAGCGATTTAAAAATAGATGCCAATGATTCTTTAGCAAGGATTTTAAAATCACCGCAATTGAGTTTTCAAAACCAAATAATCCGTTACAGCAATGTTATGAAAACATTGGAAATGTAAAATCTACAGTGATTCTTGTGCTTTTTGCCACGTTAAAAAATCACTAGAATTAGTATTTCCCAACAATTTTGAATTGAATTGTAGATCCTCTCCGCAGCAATATTTGAGACTATTTGCAACAAAGGAAATTGCTGGAAAATCTAACCTTTTAGCAATGATTTTTTACTTCCATTGTAGTAGATCAGAAGTAGATGAATAATACCGGCAAACAACCAATTGTAGGACTTTTCCCAACGAAAATTTGCGCCGGAAAAAGTCAGTTCTGTTGTAGAATTAGCTTTCGCTGTTTGTTCAGTTAACAAGATAGAATATATATATATATATATATATATATGCAGTATTTCAAAGGTTTTATCACATACAGCAGCAGTTTTCTTGTACCCTATTTATTCACCAAATTCAGACAAATATCCCTCAAAAGCTACCTACATTCCATGTACTCCATACATTAATTAAGTTCCCTAAATCTCCATTTTTGCTATAATAATGGCACTTTACTACACCACCACGCACTCACTGCACTCTGCACTATCCACCTACCATATAATTAAATCAGTCAAAACGTTTAAACGTCTTTAATTAAGGTCCACCAATTCGTACCATATATTATATAATTAGAAATTAATTAAATTTGAATATTGCCCATGATTTAAATTAATGAACAAGGTAGCTTTTCGAAGTTAGCAGTTGGTATGCAATATAATATTAAATGGCCATTATACCGTCCAATAGAGAATCAGTTGGGGGGGAACAAACACTTGGCTGGAAATGACATGATGCTAGACTTGTCTTGTTCTAAACAAACTCGTGCTGATCTATGTGCACTGGCCCCCATCTAATTAATTTTATCCAGGAATTTCTTTTAATTTGCATTGATCCCTTGGAATATATTAATGTCATAACATTTATAATCATGTCCCCTCTACCACATCTACCATGGACAAAACCTATAAGAGGAATTAATTAATAAAAGAATTTCAAAACCTCATCAGCAGATTTTAAAATGATAGAAAGAAGTAAAGAAATAATCTTGAAAATTATATAAATACTAACGAAAACAACATGATGACCATAAAACCTCATCAATAGATTTTGAAATGCTCATATGAACTTCTAACAAGTAGCAAATTACAAGAATGCAATAACATGATGACCACGATAAAGTGGAATCCATCTAAAGAACCACTGGAGAAGTAATAAACATAAATTAACAAAAAAGAAGTAATCATTTAAACACAAAAAAAAAAATATTTTACAACCAAAGGAGCAAACAACAAATGCATAAAAATCATGGTCATGGTAATGGGACAGACCATGAAATCAGCTCACGGTACTACAATCACCACCAGTTCTATAATCAGCCAAACAAAAGAAGTCTCAACCAATATTTATATGCATTCAGGGCGTATGTAGAGAGAAATGAGCGAGAGTTACACACACACAGAATCAGGAAAGTGTGGGAAAATAAGGCGCGGGGGGTAAAATTAGGAAGACAAAATTTCGCTGTAACAAAAACATGCAACGGCGAACACTTTATTAGGATTATACTAGAATTACCAAATGGACTTATTTGCGGCAATAACATTTGAGGCACATAAAAATGGCCGAAAATAGTGAATTTTTTCAGAAAATTTTCAGATTGACACAAAGATTTTTACGAAATTTTAAAAAGAAAAAAAAAGAAGAAAAAAGAAGAAGCTTTTTGCGACAATAATTACTTCACCGGAAATAAAAATAGCGGTGGAGGATGAAGAAAGGGTTCAACTCAAACATCAAGTGCTCGAATTTAATGAAGGGGATTGGATTCATCTGAACCGTCCTCCTTACAAATGAACGTCATGAGTTGCTTTCAGGAGGAATATCAACCTGGTTGCTAGGTTCATAATTTTTTAAATTAATTTTCACAATCATTAACAAACTGATCTTTACAAAGTTCTAGATGTTACAGTAATCTTTCAGGGTTTTAAGAATCATAGAATATTACTTCGTTTAGATGGATTTACAATAGAGAATCCAGATGTTTATGGTAATCTAGATTCCCATCTCGATTCCCAACCGCCATTTGAAGGAAATGTGGATTCCCTACCGAATAGGCGGAAATCCACATTCTCTACCTCCCTAGGAGTAATGTCTTTTTATTTTTATTTTTTTTATTTATTTCCATGTCTTTATATTTAAAATGTACATAATGTCCATTTTAATTTTTTAATTACACATGTAATTTTAATTAAATGGCAAGAAAGAATTAAAGCAGGGGAATTACTCATACCTATCAACACGTTTTTGCACTATTACTACAAATATGATTATATGATTAATCAAGCTGGTTTGACAGATGCAGAGGAAGATCTATTATATATCTATATCATAGGTGACGTGCATTGATCTTTTCATGAACCATGGTTTCATGAACTTTAATAATAAATTGATCTTATGTTAATATTTATTTTTTATATTAATTTTTTACTTGCTGAAATAATTTTTTTTTTTAAAAAAGACAGAAGAAATACTTCAGAAAAGAATATTATATAATTCAGATAAAATATTTAGGGATATTTTGAAAAAAAAAAAACAAATTATTGGCCTCTAGAATTCCTAAAAAAAAACCAAACGTGTCAATGCCATATCATTGGATATCTATCCTATCATATTCTCAATTAATTTCAAACGTGAGTTTAGTCACATTCTTAAGAATCTAGATTCCTAAGCATCACATTCTTTGGATTAATATTAAATTCCGTGAACCCAAGGCCACATTTTAATTTGGGTAAATTTTAAAAATTAGTACAATAATTTTCGCCTTTTTACAATTTGATGCCTCAATTTTTAATTTTTACAAAATTGATACTTGAACTTCAAGAAGCTCTCAAATAGGCATCTTCATCAATTTTTCCATTAAAAATTTAACGGTAGGCCTCGTGTCATGAGTATCTGATTGGTTGAAACGTAAAACTAATATCCAAATCAGCCAAACAGAGATTGACATGTGGCGAATATATACCACATGTCAATCTCTGTTTTGCTTACTTCGCCATTCTGTTTCGCAGAAATGGCCGGTTTTATTTGGTAGAGATTATTGTTGCCCATGATTACAAATTCTCTGCTATTGCTTTAATTGACTCAGGTGCTGACTTGAACTGTATCCATGAAGAATTGATTCCTACCCAGTACTTTGAGAAGTCCGAAGAGAATTTATTCTCGACAGACGAATCTAAGATGAAGATTCGTTATGAGCTAAATAATGCTCATGTTTGCCAGGACAATATTTGTTTTAAAATTCCATCTGTTTTGGTTAAAAACATCTCCTACGATGTAATTCTTGGGATGCCGTTCCTTAACATGATTTACCTTTTTCTTTCTGAACACGATGGGATCACCACTGACCCCTTTGGACGGAGAGTCAAATTTAGATTTGCCTCTAAATATGAACGTAATTGTCATAGAAAATCTTTGTCTTTGCTTTCTACAAAAAGAAAACATCTTGATTTTCTAAAACAAGAAATTAAGTTCAAACGAGTATCCAAAAATTTGAATGATCCTTTGCTTAAGGCAATGATTGCAGATTTTTAAAAGGTTTTGATTTCTTCTGTTTGCTCAAACCTTTCTAATGCATTCTGGCATAGGAAGAAACATGAGGTTTCTTTACCTTACATAAAAGGATTTTCTGAATCCAAAATACCCACCAAGGCAAGACCTATTCAAATGAATAGAGAAACCTTGGAGTTTTGCAAAACTGAGATTGAAGATCTTCTTGCTAAGAAAATCATCAGGCATAGCAAGTCACCTTGGTCGTGTGCAGCTTTCTATATCCAGAAAAAGGCTGAGATTGTGTGAGGGACTCCCCGTCTGGTCATAAACTACGAACCTTTAAATGAAGTCTTACAGTGGATTAGGTACCCTATTCCCAATAAACAAGACTTAATACAAAGGTTAGAAGGTGCAGTCGTGTTTTCTAAATTTGACCTTAAGTCTGGATTTTGGCAGATCCAAATTAGGAAGTCAGACTGTTACAAGACTGGTTTCACCACCCCTCTGGGACACTACAAGTGGAATGTCATGCCATTTGGGCTAAAGAATGCTCCTAGTGAATTTCAAAACATTATGAATGACATCTTTTCATCATTCACCCTCTTCACCATCGTCTACATAGATGATGTGTTTGTATTCTCCAAATCTATTGATGAACACTGGAAACATCTTCAAATGTTTCTTGCAGTCATCAAAAGAAATGGACTCGTCTTATCTGCTTCGAAAATGAAATTGTTCCAAACCAAAATCAAATTCCTTGGTTATGACATCTTCGAAGGTAAAATCAAACCCATTCAGCTAGCTATTGAGTTTGCTGATAAATTCCCTGATATTATTCTTGATAAGAACCAACTTCAAAGATTTCTTGGTTCTTTGAATTACATCTCTGACTTCTACTAGGACATGAGAAAACAGTGTCGCCCCTTGTTCGCAAGGCTAAAATCTAATCCTGCTCCATGGACTGATGTTCACACTAAGCTTATCCAGAAAATCAAGGCACATGTCAAAACTCTTCCGTGTCTTGATATTCCTGTTTTAAATAGCTTCAAAATTGTCCAGACTGATGCCGATGACATAGGCTACGGCGGCATCTTGAAACAAGTTGTTTCACCAGGTTCCTCTGAACAAGTCGTTCATTTCCATTCCGGAAGTTGGAATCCTGCACAGCATAACTATAGTACTATTAAAAAAGAAATACTATCTGTTGTTTTGCGCATATCTAAATTTCAATCTGATTTATTAAATCAAAAATTCCTCTTGAGGATTGATTGCAAATCCGCAAAGGAAATTTTAGAAAAAGATGTTAAAAACATTGCATCAAAACAGATTTTTGCACGATGGCAAGCTGTTTTAAGTGTTTTTTATTTTGACATTGAATTTATTAAAGGATCAAATAATTCCATCCCTGATTTCCTTACCCGTGAATTTCTTACAGAAAAATCATGAGTAAGAAAAAGAAACCTGGAGGACTTCCCAGTTCCTCCTCTGTACCCAAGTTGTTAGTACCTCCTATACCAACAACCCTCTTAACCACGGCTTCCTCCCCACTGGAGATAGCCAATAGATTTACCAATCTAGGACAAGTTCCCAGATTGGTTACCCCTGCATCATTTGCTTCAACCCTAACCACACCCTGTGACCCTTTTGCTAATCCATTAGCAGTAGCAGCACCTCGGCCAGAGAGCAAATTTATCAGTGCCAACAAGGCACCTTATATCAAGAAATTGTGGCTTGATAACCTATTTTATATTGAGAGATCAATTAAAACAGATCCTTATCAGATTGCAATTGAATATTTTCCACGAGACTTTCACTGGATTCCTGACAACCCAGCCAAAGATCTCAAGTTTTATCTCGGAATCATGGTGAAAACCAATTCCGTTTCTATCAAACCAATCTTTGACAAATTTGACAAATCAAAGATCATTTTTCATAATTGTCAGATTAATACCTTTTGACGGAAGAAGAATGGGTGAACCACCCTTCTACTCCCAAAACCCTTGTCCAGGAAACAGTATTGCTTATAATTATTATGATTATATTCAAGCCTGGTTTAAATTTCCTCTTTATCAAACCCAGATTTTTTCATTCTTGGTTCTTTGTTTTCGGACGAAGGTCCAAAAATAACTTCCCTCTGTGGTTTCAGCGGTGGTGGGGTTACTTCGGCCCTATCATTGATATATTCCCTGATGATCTCCAAAAGGTCATCAAACATTTTTCAATATCCAATAAGGTAAAAGGGCGAGATGCCAGATTACCTTCACTTATCCACTTCAGTGCCAGATACAAAACCCCCTGGATTTGTAGATGGACATATGAAAAGAATAATGATTTATTGGTCTGCCAATATTTCATTAAATGGTGGGATAAATACGCCTACACAGACGAAATTATCTCCAAAGTGTCCTCAGATTTTTCACTAGTAGTGCCAAATCTGAAAAGTAAGGAGGAATTCTCTTCTCCTTCTCCTATCCAAGCCATAGTACCCTACCCTTCTCTTACAGGTGGCGAACAGGCTTCAGAATCACAGAGTTCTTCATCTAAGCCGAAGAAAACATCTTTAGCAAAGAAGAAGAGTTCTAAGTCAACAGATTCAGCATCTTCGAAAGACAAGTCACCAATAGACCATCTTTCGAGTACATATCTCCTGCAACTGTTACAGTCCAAACTAAAACAAGAAAATGACCATAACAGCAAAGGTTCAACTGCGGAAGGATCAGAGGCCTCTTCAGACTCAGATCCCTACAACAATATCTTTACCCATGACTCAGAAGACTATCCCCCTCACTTGGGAGATGATTGAGCAATGACCAACCTAACCAGCATTGAAGACCCTCTCTCTAGAGACTCCAGTGCCCATGACTCAGCGTTGGAAATATTCCTTACAAATAATCCAGCGCACTATCCAGCTATCACCCTGACAGCCTCTTCTTTTTAGGAGCCAAAAGGTGATGGAATATTAACTTTTGACCATTGTGCATTGCAATGACAAAGATGCTTTTGGTGCAGAATGATGTTCGGTGAAAGAAGACGAAATACTTTCGACGATTGATTGCCAGAATGGTCAAATAGTGACAAAAAGTCACTATTCACTATTCACTGTTTGAATTACTTTCTCGTGATTGTACAGGAGCTTTCCTTACTCTATAAAAGGACTCCTCATTTCATTTGGTAGGGAGAACCTTCTTACCGAAGAACCAAAAACCTTCAGCAAGAACTGCTTCCAAAAATCTCTATCCTCCTCTTACAAACTTCTTTTCTTTTGAATTCTTAAGCTTGTAAGTTTATCATTTTGTTAACTTGTATCCATTTGACGCTTACTTTCATTAAAGTTATAATTGAAAGTTTTGCTTCATTACTCTGTCTTTATTTTTATCTTTACTTTAAACATTTCATGCATCAGTAGGCCGAGCCTTCACATATCTTGTTCATGTTTATATTTCTTGTTTATATTTTATCTTCACTTGATTCCGCTGTTTCTGGTATTAGAGCCATCTTCGGTTCTGGTTATTAATTGCTTATCTCTTATCTTTCTATCTTGCTTTTCTTGACCACATCTGAAGACACTCTGTCTCTCCTTTTCTAAGTTAAAGTGCTAGTGTCTTAGTTCGCGTCCACCACCTCAGCCGAATACATTAGCGTCCAGAAGGGCTCCTAGATTTCCTTGAGGATCGCCGTTTAGCAGAAGGACTAGCATTTAGGCGTGTTTGGAATGTAGAGTGAGGTTGGGTTAATGTTGTGGCCCTACGGTATGTGTGAGTATGGCTGCTGAGAGCAGTACTATGACCTAGGTCTAGGAAGGACCTTGAGTTTTGCTTTAGTTGTGACCAAGATGAACAAGATGTTCAGATCTAGGTTATCAGTTAGTTCCAGGTCGGTTTTGCCTCCTGATATCATTAACGAAGAAGATTGTGAAATCTCAGAAACTGAGTTTGGGATTGATGATATAGATCAATGGCATTTGCCAAATATCAAGGTTAATTCCTTATATCAGCAACCTTGGATCAATTTTAAATCGAAGAGTATGTCCAAGGTAAAAACCGTGGAACAGACTTTTCCCATATCCAATACACATGAACAATTTGTATTATTTAAAAAAGAATTGATAAAATCTTTTAAAGAAAAAGGCTTTAAATTCATGCACATCACATCTGTACAAGTAGCAGTAAAACCTTTGATCAGAAAATGTATTAATGCTTCTATACTTTTATGCTTAAGAGATGGTAGATTTAAAGACTTTGAAGACAGTGCCTTAGGAGTAGTTCAAACTTCTCTGATGGATGGTCCTGTTCACTTTGATTGCTATCCCAACATAACTGTTGATTTATTTGATAAACATGTTTTGTCTGTACTAACTTTGAATATTCTAACCTCTGGGTTTAACATGCGCGAAGGCAGCAGACCAATGGCATTAGTTTATCAAATTTACTACAAGGTCTTGAGCATTAGCCTTGAACCAAAGGCTAAGATCAAGTCTCCAAAAAATGAGACCCTCCTGATGTGCAGTTCTACGGAAAATGCTAACATCAGAATACCCAAAAGACTCTACTGGAAGGACATACAACTTCCACAAGAATGGATTCTTAAAGAAGAACTTCCACCCATGGAAATTCGACCTAAAGAACAAGACATGAGTTATATCAAACAGTATCTTGATGGTATTGTAAAGATATCTTTTGAACCATCTAGTTCTAATGAAATGAGAAATTCTTTTGCTCGATCTAGATCTTCTATCAGTTCGGACCAAGGACTTAGAGATGCTAATCTCAACAGATTCTTGGAGGACCAACACAGATCCTCCCGTCCGATCCTTATCAAGGAGTTTCAACCAGATGATACTCCAATCACCCAAGATCTGAAGGATCTAAAGTTGGAAGGAATTTCAACTTAGTCCCAAGTTACATCTACCATGTATACTGCCAAGGATAAATCCGTACAGGAAGAAGCACAAAAGGATGATAAAGATTCATTATCTCCTACCGCTTCTGATATGGTTGCTCCAGTCCATCATCAATTAATGATGATGAATAGAGCATCTTATCCTGATGATGAAATACTAACCTTTGAAAATATTGATATGGCTTCTTTGCTTGCTGAGTTTAAATCTATTGAAAACCGTGATAAGAGAAAATCTTATTGCGAGATTTACTCACTCCCTAAGAAACAAAAGATTCGAAGAAAATGGAAAAGAAAAATGGTCACTATTAACAAGCACGCCACATGTCAATCACGCCATTAATTTTCTAATGGTAGGTCGTTTAAGATCATGTCGACTCGTTTTCCAAATGATTGAAAATTAACGGAAGTACTGAATTGTAAGTTTCTTAAAGTATCAATTTTACAAAAATTGAAAACAGAAGTCTTGAATTGCAAAAATGTGAGAATCGAAGAATATATTAATTTTACAATTAACCTTTTAAATTTTCAAAAAGGTTATTGTTAGCAAGAAAGTGGATTTAAAAATAGACAACTTCAACCAAAAAAAGAAAAAAAAGAAAAGAACTAGTAATATGTATTTCAATATATATATTTCAAAGGTAGAAGAAAACTAAGGTCGACATGCAAATTTCCTAACCAAAAAAGAACTAGTAATATCCTCAAAGTCCCCTCTATATATACCCCCTAGATACGTACCCAGATGTTTTGTTATTGTTATCATATGTTTTCAAAAACCAGTTCTGAAATCTTAAATCTTTGATGGTAATAGGTATGCAACTGCCTTTTTTTGTCCCAAAATTTCTTTCCGGCTACACAAACTTCCCTTTCCTTACGCAAATGATTTTGTCGTAATTAGTCAATATTTTTTTGTCGAAAATGACTATTTATCTCCACTTACTACAAGAAATGGCCTTTTCCCAAGGCGACGATTCATGGCAAAAAGCTAACTTTTTGTGGGAAAAGCCCTATTCCCACAGATTGTGATTGTGGGTAGCTCGTGGCGTAAAACTCGCCGCAAAAAGTATTATCACCCACGAAAGGTTTAATTCGTGGCCAATACCTATATTTTCCAATGACACATTTCGTGGCAAGAGCCAATGAAGCTCGTCGCAAAAGCACATCCATTTTCGTTTATGCTTGTGGGAGTATGAGCAATTACCATGAGAGGTACTGGTGGGTATTAGTATTACCCACCAGTACTTTTATGGGAAAAAACTTCTCCCGACATAAAAAAAAGTAATTGCCATGAGTTGTCTTCGCGGCAAATGCTAAAACAATTTAGAAAAAAAAATAATTGTAAAAGCAAAAAAAGATGAGGCTAAGCCAAAAATGAGCATAAAAAATTGTCTAATATAAGCCAAAAAACCAAATACAAGCCTCCAAGATTCAAATTGACACTAATAATACTTCCTAAAAAAAAACTAGTTAATTCTACTAACATGTTTACAAGAAAAATCCCAATCTGCCCATGTAATCCAATCAAACACAAATGTAAACCTGAAGGACTGAAGGCATTCCTTTTGAAAAATCAAAAAAACTTTTACAATTGATGATGCATGAAGGTTGAGCCTGGAACCCACCATAAAATTGACATGTTGCAGTTAAATGAAAGCCTTCCCTGGATAAAGCATTGCCAATGTAAACCTTTTAAATTAGGAAAGCAATGCAAACTTCAACAGAAAGATAACAGGCTACAGAAAACATCTAAAGGAACTCAACATCTCTTGCACTGTATAAAGCACTTACTATAAGCTACAACATCATAAATATCTGCCCTGCATATATCAAGAAACAATCTACTAGACCAAATGAGGGAAATAATTTGCCCCCCTGTGCAGCCTAAGAAACAAATCTACTAGCACAAATAAAGTACCTTTTGTGCATTACTTATTAAACGAATGACTTCTAACATCAAGAAAGAATAGGTCATAGACAAAATCACATAGAGATTGGTTACCCACTTCCAAGTAGCATCCACTAACTAAATAAGCATGAATTAACTGAGACTCATTGCAGATTGACTATATAGCATTTGGTTACCATTTTCATATAATATCCTCTTCAATATAGTTAGAATAATTTTCTATTTCTTTTTCTTTTATATCATTTTTTGGCATTGTAAGTTCTTATTTTATATTTAACTCTTAAGACAGAAATTAAGGAGTTCAAAGTATACCGGTTTCTTGCCCCTGACTCCCTCATTTATTTTCTTAAGTAGAAATTTCCTGGTTCATCATGCTATTGCTTTAGGTTTACATAAAACCACATTGATCTTAGAAAATGTTGAGTAGCCCTCATATGTCTTACTCTTTATTCAATGCCCCTGCCCACTCCCTCAGGGACTTCTAAGCTATGGATGGAGGGTTCCAAACCATGTTTTTCTCTAGGATTGATGATATCTATGCATTGTTCCTCTCCTCAGATCGTATGTTGCATTACACCTCAAATGTGCTAGGCATGTCAATATTCTACAGCAGAATTTAATGTGTTTGAACATAATGCAACTCCATAAGTAAATTAGCTTTATCAATGGAAGTAAAAAAGAATCTCCATGAATTCTTGCGATATAAATCTCAGCAATGATGAAATACCTTTACTAAGGCACCAATGACACCTAAGCTAGTCAGCCTCAAGTACTTGAATGGCCTTGACTTGCTTGTTGTATTGAGGAAGGGGTACAGATATAACGGTATATGCATTGTAAATGAAAAGATCAGTTGGAAGCCACTTCCTGAAACTTGAACATACTAATTAATAATTAGTACACATGCCTCTTGTGGACTTTCCAGCAGATGATCTTCATTATGGAGAGTCCATAAGCTTCTCTATTTCTTTTTTTATAAGTAAAATAAAAAATAATCTTCTCTATTTCCTTTTATGGTTAATTTCTAAGCAATTATGATTTGTAGTGCCATCAGTAAAGGTACTGTGCACAACACGTTCAAGGTACTTACTGACAAGAAACATGGGAATCAAAACTTCAAAAGAGGTCATTGAACCAAGCATACAACCAATAACTACGGACATAACAAATATATCTTTGAATCTGTTTCTGTCATAGTTTCCTGCTTTCTAGTGTGCAGTAGGTATTTCCTTTGTATACTTCCCGTGTACTTGGGCTGTGCCTATTCTTGGTAATTAAATTCTTATTAATTATAAAAAAATATATATATCTTTGATAAGTACAAATAAAAAATCTATATAGCTCTCACTTATGTAAGATCCAAGCATCAAAAGCTACTAGTGAAATTTCGCACTCCCTTCTCCCCCCATGCCTGCAAAGTCATTTCTTACAAAAATCCTCCATTCTCTCTTCCTACACGAACAAATAAAGCAAAAGAAACTTTTTCACAAAATCCAATACATACATACAACATAGGACAAAGAAAACATGGCAATTCAATAGACCGGGTTGGAGGATTTTCCTATAACTAGAGGAAATCTTTTTCCACCAGAATATGAGGTGCAACAATGTTAAGACATAGATAGCAAAGGCTATCTCAAGAACACAATGGTATGAATGTTTTTCACACATTCAAGGTTTGTTCCCTTAAACCTCAAACTAAAAAGGAAATTTGAAACTAAAGTCACCTTACATGAACAAGGATTTATCTCAACTGAACTTCTCTCACATATTAAGCAAATCCACGATAAACATATACCAGATTGAAGTGGCTAAAAGTCTTCACATATTGAAGATACCAAAAACATTACCATTAAGGAACAACATCCTTGTGTTTGGATGAGAGGCTACACACTATAAGAAAATATAAAAAGCATGCGAAGCGTTAGCTGACATACGAACAGAGATTCAAGAATAAAAGGCAGTTGACAAACTTACACTTGTCTTCTACTGAGAATTAATTGACAAAGTAATCCCATTGCTGAATCACAAACCAAAGTACTTCCAATTTTGGAGATTAACTTCTTAAAATACAAAGGTAATATACATAACCGCAAGAGATAAAAAAATCCTGCTAGTGAAAACTGACTATCAAGGCAATAAATAAGATCCAAGTATGAAACAAAGGAATAGAATGTCATAGCATGTCCCAAAGAACAAGCACTCATGTGAGCAAGATATTATTATTCGAGAGATAATATATATTCAATATCCCTACCAATATGCAAAGCAATCCATTACTTAATTTTTCTTTTTCTAGAGATAATACATATATTCAAAGATATGTAAGCATGTTCATATCATTCGAAAAAGAGCTGCAAGGAAACAAAAATTGCTATGAGAATTAAGCCATACACTCGTGTAGCAGTATAAAAATACCAACATGCAAAATAATTGAATTCACACGAGAATCATGGTAAACATTTCAATATCATTCGAAAACAGGGGAAATTGATCACCAGCCCTGGGAGAGTGGATTTTGAAAAAACCCCAATCAGAATTTAATTTAGAGAATCCATTCTCAAACGCACACTCAACACAAGTAAATCTTCACCATTGGTACCGATGTAATTCAATCACCAAAACTCATTTCTATCAAGATTAGGGCTTTTTCTTTTCTATTTCATTAGCTAAATTGGGTATATTTTCATTACTAAAATTGAGAAATAATTACATATCTAAAACCCTAATCTGGAAAATCAGAATAAAAGAGAGGGATTTAAATTTGGGGATACCTCACCGTGGAATATTCTTGGGTTGTTGGCGTTGGGGGCCTTGGTTGGATCTCACCGGCTCATGGTGGAATATTCACAACGAGGGAGGGACGGTGTTGTTGGCTTGATGGAGGCGTTAGGGGTGAGTCTGGGTTGATCGACGTAGGGGAAAGTGAGAGAGGGACGCGGAGGAGCTGTGGGCAACCATGACTTCATGCGTGGAGATGGCGACGGCGGAGCCCTAGCCTAGAGAGAGAGACAGAAGAGAATGGAAGGGAGAGAGATTTGACAGAGGGACAATCAAACCGAGAGGGATGAGTTGCGTCTCGTGGTGGTGGCGCTGCATCTCGTAGTGGTGGTGCTGCGTCTGTGGTGGCGGTTGTGGGAGAGGAAGAGAGTGAGAGAGAGAGAGAGACAGAGTTTTCGATTTGTGGGGGAGGGGAGAGTCGGGAGATACGGCATTTGGACTTTGGAGGGAGGGGGAGACCAGACGGGGGGAAATATGAGAGGGAATTAGGGATCTAAGTGATCTAAGGGTGGAGATTTAAAATCTCAGAAGGAATTTATTTGCAGCAACTTAAATTTCGTGGTAAAATCTTTTTTTTTTCACGAATTTTTAATTGTCTAATGTGATTATATGATAAAATGTTAGTTTCTTTTTCCACAAATGCTATTTGTGACATTAGGTAAGTATTTTCCACCAAATCTTGCTCGTGGACATGATTTTGTGGAAAAAATCATATTTTTTTCTCTACAAGTAGTTTTCATGTTATTAGCTAAGTATTTGCCATGGATGTAGAGCTTGGAAAAAAAACTTCATGGTAAAAACCCATATTTCTTGTAGTGACTTCAATCTACATACGTTCATCATTTTTTTTTGTTCTTTTTTTCTTTTCTTTTTTTTTTTTATTTCTCCAATATTTTATCTGAATAAAATTATAGTACTCGTCAATATTAATTGTGTTCAACTGTTTGAAATTTATGAAACCTTTGAGTCTTTGACGTTTCTCGTTATGGAAATTAAAAAAAAAAAAAAAGACTATAAGAAAAGGAAAATTCGGAATTTTTGTTATAACCGGAATTAATTAAATTATTAATATATAGAGATCATATTCTTGCACACGACTTTATTTAAAAGTTTGCTTTCTGCAGAAGTCTATTACAAAGGGGATTATTAGTTTTCTTTTGACTGAATAATTTTAAATAAGACAATTATTTTATTATCCCCACAATTTTTGACCAATAGTACCTTATATTCTTTTCCTTTCTTTCCGAGCTAGAATGCATGAAGCTTATTCAATTGCACATATAAAAACGTACTATAATAGCAAGCAAGGCCATGCATAAAGCTAGCCAATGATGATCATGAGTACTTCGATCAGTTCACGACCCTGCAGTTCTTTCTAATCTCCCCATCTGTCCCGGTGAGTGGGCTAATATTGCCCATCCTAACCATGGCAGCAGCAAAATCATCAGCAAAAGCTGCATTGGCGTTACTATAGATCCTCACCAATGCATCTTGAGAACCACCATTAAATAGTTCTTGGTCTGAATGCAATAGCCCACGTCGAACCAAGAGGTTCTTGTAGTAGCTATTATCGAACTTGTTCGGGGTCTGTACGTCAAGCGGTGCCAAATTATTATCACCACCAGAAACCGGGCAACCGGCCTTTCGAGCGTTGGCAAAGTTGGTGTCGATGTTGGTGTCGTTGTATATGCGAGTCCGGAACGTGACACATTGAGCTTGGCCTATGGTGTGGGCGCCGGAGAGAGCCGTCATGTCACGAGCGTTTAGGCCTTTGTCCGCAAACAAGGAGATCAGGGTTGTAAGGTTGGCGAATGGAGGGGGAAGCTGGGTGTTGGCTGCGCTCTGGTTGGCTGTTCTTGAGTCTCTCCGGCCTAGCGGTACTGTCCATGGGGATCCTCCCAGCTAAAAGCAAAAAAAGAGGTAAGGAAGAAGAAGAAGAGATATGTGATTTATCGGACATCATCCATGGATGAAAAACATGTCTGAATGATTAGTTTCAAGCATAATGATGAACAAGCTTATTTAACAAGACAAAATCATAAACCAAAACCCTAAGTAGTACAATATTTCTTTATGCATGCGCTCATGAGTTGGTAAATGTATTTGCGTTATATAATGATAATTATTATTTGCACGGGTTCATGCCATCTAAATAAGGAATTGATTTAAAGGAAAGGAAGAAGAATATATGCCACCAACCAAGACCACACCATCTCGAGCTGCTAGTGCCAAAATATCAGCACAAGATACAATAGCATTGCAGTCAGCTTCCACGCGAGTTTTAATGGTATCAATCACTTCGAAACCCCTTACTGAATTCCTATTTGGGAGTGCATTCTTTTCACCTGTGAAAGTGGGCGTGTCGTCCAGTAGTATCGACGCATCGCAGCCCTACACAGCACTCCAAACAAATTAAGCCAACGTCATTCAACAATATCCTAGCTAGAAAGTAATAGTATCTTGGATATTTGAACTTAAATTCCAAAAAAACAAAAAGAAACAGAATTAATGGCAGCAGTGCTACTAGTGTCGTCTCACTTGTACAAAGCAGTCGTGGAAGAACAAGCGAAGAATAGAGGCACCGATACGTGGCTCCGCTCTGACAGCTCGAGTCATTTCATTTTGCACGATAGTTTGGAGAGTAGGGCAAGTCCTTGCGTAGAAACTGGGAGAGAGTTTTGCATGGGAAAAGTAGGGTAAAAGAGAGATGATGGAGAATGTAACAAGGAACTGGGTGATCATGGACGCCATGAGTACTTGGGAATGCGAATGCCCTGTCTATCTAGTACTACTTTAGTTGCATAACATCAGTTAGGTTTACTTCAATATATATAGACAACTCAAGGGGAGAGAGGTTTCTTGTGGAATGTCAGTGACGGGGCACAGGAAGGGATGATGTTGGGGGCATTGCCATCAAAATCGGCCTTTTGCTTAGGACCACAAATCTAGTATATCTCCTGATATCATTAATTATGAGGAAGACTTTTTTGTTGAATAAACTGATAATATTGATTTTAATAAATTGAGTATTCATGTTAAATTTATTTACAAAATCAATTGGATTCAGTCTGCTTTTAAGACTGAGTTCCATGTTAAAACTCTTGAACAAATCTATGCTATTTTAAAAATTCATTAGAAATGTTGCATATTTAACAGAAAATTGATTCAAGATTTTCCAGTAAAAGGTTACAAATTTCTGCATATTCGTTCCACCTTTTCAATAAGGTCCAATTGCTAACACACACACACATATATATAATATAATTTATAAAACAAAACACTAATACCTAAGAAAATTCAGAATATATGGCTTTCTTATGATAGGTACTTGCTGTTGTTTTAGAATACATGACTTTCTTATGTCTTCACTTAATTATTATAACCACTATAAGAGAAGTGAGCTTTTGTGACCAAAATTTAATGACCAAAAAATTATTTCCGACCAAAACCGTAGGAAATAGTCCTTTTGGTTACTAAATTTTGGTCACAAAAGCTCACTTCTCTTGTAGTGAACCTCCCTCATACTTTTTTTTTTTTAATCGATCTTATATCATATATTTTATTTATTCTTTTAAAAAATTAACAATATTGATATACACACAATTCTTTCAATAACCATTTTCACAACCATGCATTGTTTTAAATAGAAATATTTTTGTAAAATGGCGATACTAAATATTTAATTTATAGTTATTTCTTAATCTAGCTAGTTTATTTAAAAATACGTGCGTACCCGCAAAAAGATTTGTGAAAAAGAGAAAAAAAAATGATTATTTGCAATTGAATAATTCTCACCATTCTATGATCTTATAATCCCATGCATGCAAGCTACAACCTTAGGCAATAACCGATGCATTTGCTGGTTTTAGATCCGGTCACATGCACCGAATACCCTTAAATGATCTAGACTATGACTTTTATAATATTGATTGACTGGCCACTAGTGATGGCCCGATATGGTCACTAGATCAGTTTAAAAATATATATTTATTTTAGTTACCATAAATAGCAAAATATAAATATATTGAAAATTTTTAAAAAGTACTCGAATTTCGCAATTTCATTAATTACTTTGGAATCCTATAAAATGGTCTCGTTTGGTTACACAATACAAACTATCTCATCTCATCTTATTTAATTATTATCATTTTTCCAAACTCCTACACAAAATACAATAACAATTAATATTAAAAAAATTATATTTTAATAATATTTTATTCAATTTTTAACTTTTGTTTCAAATACCGGTCGGTATTTCAGTTTTTACTTTTTTTTTCTCATTTTTTTAAACTATAAACTCATTTTTTATCCTCAATTCAAATCAGACTATTTATAATTTATATATATGTATTTATGTATAATTTATACATATATAGACTATTATTTTGAAATATAATCTATATATATATTTATATATATAATTTATTCATGTATCGACTATTCCGAAATGGTCCATGAAAGGGTATCGGTACCAAAATATTTTGTTCTAGTGCCTTAATTGATTGGTATAGTATCCGGTATGGTATTCAAAACTTTATTTTCATCTCATATTATTTTATCCCATTTTCATTCATTGACTAACCAAAATTTCTATTTTTAGAGCCGTCGGCCGGCCTGGCAGCCTTCAAATGCAATTCCACCCTTAAAAAAAGGAAAAAATCTAGTTGCAAGCATAATTGTGCACTAATTTGTGCACCAATTTGATGTGATTGATCAAAAAATAGATTTTATTGAAAACGGTGTTAATTTTAATTTTAAGTATGAAGAAATCAGTATTGGAACGCCATTAGTACGCAACTTTACTTGTACGTAACAAAATTCTAGAAAAATGTCAACTTCTCAAAATTCTAACTTGGAGGCCGTTGACCAATATATTGGTGGTATATGACACCCTCAAATTGCCCCCAAAAACGTTCGGCTTTAAAGAAAAGCTCAACCTATTGTAGGCGTTTGTTAGGAAACTAAACCCCAGAAATGCTTAAAGTCCAGGAAAATTAAATTAAAGGAAAGCTGTCATCTCGATCTACCGATGTCTATCACCTTAGGGCATTCCGTGAGTTCTAAATTATAAGGTGTGTGCATATATATATATTGGATATATATATATTTTTTTAGAAATTCTATTCATAAATCTTTTAACCAATTATCATGGATTGTAGTTTCATTATCCGTGATTTGGTATGAAATATTTGAAAGTATTTGTTATTCATGTGCACTTATATATATATATATATATATATATATATATATATATATATATATGATTGATCGACCATTTGACTATGAGAAATGCCATTTTCCTTTTTAGTCATACCTATCTCAATTTAGAAAAGTTTCATATAACTAATTACTAACTAACAAAAATTTTATATGCAGTCATATTTATATACTTTTTTATACACTCCATTAATGTGATTGGCTGCATCATTTTTTCAAATATAAAATAACTACTTTAGTCAATCACATCAGTAGAGTGCTCAAAGAGTACGCAAAAGTGACTGTATATAGTATAACTCAATTACTAATTCTACACTATAAAAAAATAAAAATAAATAAGAAAACTTGTTTTCAGCATTATTAATTTATATTTAAAAGGTTTGATTCTTATGATGGACTCTAAGAGTAATAATAAATCCATGTATATAAAACTTGAGTTAATATATATCTCCCTACAAATAGAAGTCTCCACTTGTAAGATCAAGAAAAATCATTCAAGTTAATATATTGTAGTAGTGTTATAGGATGAAATGTCCAATTTCGTTAGTTGCGAAGAGCAGGGAGGTTTGAATATTAAAAGCCTTTTAACTCATGATTTGATGTCATTTAATCATTATAAATTTTTTAAATTTTTACACAAAATATAATAAATAATTTAATTTTTTTAAATATCCAAACAATAATAATATTTAAAAAATAATATTTTAATAATATTTTATTAACTTTTAACTTTCATCAATCTCAACTCTATATACAAACCTCCCCTAAATCTACAACACTTTAACAAATGTGATTTAGATCTTTGCGTGACGAATGTCTAAATGTACACCTAAATTGATCATATAATTCATCTCATGAAATTCATATATTTTCAACCAATAAATGTAAGTTTTGTTTCATACAAGCAAAATCGCGTACTAATTTCAGTACTAATATTGATTCATTTATATTTAAAATTTAAATTAACATTGTTTTCAATAAAATCTACTTTTTGACCAATCACATCAGATTGATATATATATATATTAATACACAGTTATACTTGCAATTAGATTTTTCCAATAAACATATGTGTACATACCCATATATATATAATAAATTATATTTATCTCATAAAAGAAACAACTTTTACTAAAATAACAGAAAAATTCAAATATTTTATTTTAGAACAAAATTCTCAAAAATCTTTCTTAACTATCTTTATCTTTAACTCTGAAAATGAAAATCGACCGATACAAAGATTGAGAATAGGTGTACCAGCTCCAGTACCCTACTTCTGAATCGATAGCGTATTTTAATATTATTTAAATATATATTTAAAAACAAGTTATAGGTTACCAAGTACACGTACTTGTACTTGACATTGGAAGATAACTTGTATACAAAGTTTTTTTTTTTTTCCTTTAATAGCATTATATTATTCCAAGATCGACTCTTTCAAATTAATTAGATGGATCGAGTTAATGTGACTAATTTGGCAAAGAGATCATGATAATATTTATGTCATTCTTTTTTTTGTCTTTTTTTTGGTTGACATTTTACAAATAAATCGCCAATAACTCACATAGACTTCTGCAGAAGATATTTGAGTAAAGCTTTAAAAGAGATGAAGCAAGTAGCAATCTTTTCAACAAGAAGTAAGGTAAGCTGGTGTTAACTCCAAGATCCTATTCTTCCTCTTCTTCTCTTAAGAACTCCTTTATCTCCCTCTCAACTCCAAGATCAGCAGGTAAATTATTT
The DNA here is from genome assembly GCA_011037825.1 of Carya cathayensis. NCBI lineage: Eukaryota > Viridiplantae > Streptophyta > Magnoliopsida > Fagales > Juglandaceae > Carya > Carya cathayensis. The sequence continues at coordinate 18,022 of QGSO01000744.1, read as the reverse complement.
AAACAGAACCACGCGAGTACTATACATATATATTATATTAATCGAGTTTTGTTACATATAGTTATTTTTACATATTCTTTATATACTTCATTGATATGATTATCTTAAGCCGTTATTTTATATTTAAAAAGGTGATACAGTTAATTATATTAGTGAAGTTTGTAAAAAATATATAAAAATGACTTCAAATAGAATTTTTAATATCAATTACATACAGTCATTACACCATCGAGCGTACGATACATTAATCCTTCAATATCTTGGTCAGCTTTGATCCGGTCTATCCTATACAGTATACTATATATAGGATAGAGTACTGGATGTTATATAACATCTCAGACAATTTCTCATCTACCACCTCTACGCTCGTTCATTCCTGATCTTATTTTACGCAACCTTTCACCATGACGTGAAGGGGCCGGCATCTCATGGAAGACCTGTACGTACGTGTAACACTCTAACTATGATTTCAATTTTAGAAAACAATAGGGACAGAATGCTATTAATTAATTGAAAACCTTTTTTAATTTGGAGCCAGCTGTGAAGTTCACATAAGATAAAAGAAACTTTATTGAAATTAAAGATAGATCAACGGAAGCCCTTGTTTAAAGTAATTCAAACTTAGTGCTACAAAGCTGATCGGGTACTAATTAAAGCCTAAGCAAGAAATCTCACGTAACGTCTCGATCCCAGAAGTCCAAGGAGTTAACTCACGTTACCTAAAATCATTTTGCAACAATACAATATATATTCCAAATTCTCTATAAACCATAAAAAATTATTATTACGATCAATAACTTTAATATAATTACTCTAAGATACCATGAAGTCTCAAAATAACCATCAACCTTCAGAATTCCCAACAACATAACCAAATAAAACGCATAAAACTCTACCAAAATCAAGGTACCCAAAGTACTATCTTTGTACTTAATTCACTATGTTTACACCTTTACCTATACTTCCTATTTTTGATCCCCCACTAAATCATTCGAATCATCTAAAAAATATTGTTGAAATAAGAGGCGAGTTATCAATAACTCAATAAACAGAGAATATACACTAATATGTAAACATGAGCATTTTCACAAAGTTCATAATGCAGAAATAAAGCATTTCAATTTGAATATGCATAACTCAAAACGTGTTATTAGAAAATCAGAGTGGCATTTCAAACTTTTCATATTCAAAGACCTTTTGGCATTACATGACTGAATATCTTCATCTTATCAAATCATTTCATATCGTATCGTATCATATCATATACCATGTTTAACTCCCGTAGTAGGATTGTGCTATCCCTAGTGGCCAAACTAGACAGTATCAAAATGTGAAACTTTCCATTATTCATTCTTGAAGCCCTGAGTATGCACACATGATAGAATACATGGAAAAACCACTTTGTTTCCAAAATGGGTGCACTCATATCAAAGATGGTGGTACCAACCATATAACAGAATCAGAAAGTTATACCAAAGGTTTTTCATATGCATATCATATCAAACAGGGTGCTAAATATATTCATATCATTTTTACATATTCAAAACAAATTTAGAACATCTTCATATAACTTGTACAAAATTTTCAAATTTTATGTTCGCTCTTTTGCATAGTTCATAAACATGTGAAAATATTGCCCATGTCTACACTAGTCACACTAGAAATCATTTTTTCCTTTACATAGATTTTATGAATAATGCAGAACACATAACTGAAATTGTTTTCACATTTCTTTTCAAAATATATCATGCACATTTTCATAATTTAACCCCAGCTCATGATTTCTTTTTATGCAAAATCTAGCATAGAAACTCCACTTACTTGGACTTTTAACTTTTATGAATCACAGCCGTGCTGAACGAATATCAATCGTCACCTATACGAAATACGGGACATTACTAAATTTCTAAAAAGACTTGCTAAAATTATCCATTTACTTACATACATACTACAACAATAACTTTAATAATTATTTACTTATAAAAAATCTAATAAATACTATCATCATTAAATATATTCTTAACTTATTATAATATAATTTTATTAAATATGGCAAAACAACTTAAATTCATTTCAAAAATTACTTAATCATATTTAAAAGTCATATCTTTATACACTATTATTGAAATCATAATTTAATTACTACTAACATATAATGTAGTAGGAAACCGTAAATCTCTTAAACAATAGTAGTTCATAAAATACCCTTATTAATACTTACATTAAAAATCATTGTAAACTCCTAATCATATCTAATTTTAAACCATCAAATATTTATTTCTATATAATTAATAGGCTAAAAGTGTTTAAAATAAAAGATTAAACACTTACAATGTACTACCAAAATTTAGTTGTAAAATTAATACTAGATAATATAATTAAAGCCTTTAAATGTTTCCTGTGAAATCAAGTTTATGGGCTAATACATTTATCTGAATAAAACTATGTTTAATTTAAAAATACTAAACACAACCCAAATTAAAATAATACATCAGTTTCTCAATACAATAAAATAAAGCCCAATTAAAATCATTAACACAATTTCTGTAAAATACAACAAACTCAATTCAAACATCAAGGCCACGTGAAGTCAGCCCATTTAAAATGTTCTAATAGCTTCTGAATTATAATAAATTCAAACCCAACTACAATACAAGTCCAATTTATCTTAAGCCCAGCATAAAATATGCCTATTTAAAAATAGAAAAATCTAGTTAGAAGTATAATTGTGTATTAATCTGTGCATCAATTTAATGTGATTAATTAAAAAATAAATTTTATTAAAAATAGTATTAATTTAAATTTTAAGTATGAAAAAATCAGTATTAGTATACAGATTAGTATTCGACTTTACTTGTATATAGCAAGACTCTTTAAAAATAGCAGGATGCCAATTTAGTGATACACTTAACCTAAGGGCTTGAGGCCCGCGGCCCATCTCTAAACTAAAGGTGCCGTACACCTTGGAAGGGAAGTGCGTGAGAGAGGAGAGACCGAGTGACACTGAGGGAAGAGGGAGGTGCGGTGGTGGATGGCTGGACCTTCTACGACAGCAAGTACGATGGAAGAGCACTAAGAGAGAGGTGTTTCCGTCAGCTTAGAGAAGGAGCGGGGAGGAGCGCTGCTCTGTTTTCTTTGATGTAAGGTAGGTGTTGTTGCGTTAGTTCGGCGATGCGTGGCAGTGTGATGGTTGAGCAACGACAGCGACGTGCGGTAATTTGGGGTGTAAGGGCAGCAATGGCAGAAATATGTGGAGAGGGAAACCGAGAGGAATCGAACACAGAGTGGAAGAGTTTGAGAGAGTGGCTGCTCTGTTTCGGCTTGACTAAAACAGAGGTCTTTGTGCGTGCGTTGGGCCGTGCGCCTGTGCTGTTTCCATGGTGATTCACGGCGGAGGGAGAAGCTTCGGTTGGCCTATAAAACAGAGGGCAGGTGTCCACTGGAAGGTCCACAACGTGGAGCAAGGCTATGGCGTGGCGAACGTGGGACAAGCGGCTTGCCGTGAGCATCCGTAGGTTGGCAAGAGTGATGGTGGCTCTTGGTGGAGGTGATGCGGCTTGGAACAACATCGGAGGGCAGTGGTCACAACGTGAATGAGAGGCGAAAGATCATCCTGTTCAACAAACGAGTGAGCCGAAAGATGATTCTGAAAATAATTGAGAGCTCCTTGGTGAACCTGTTCCGGAGACTCCAGGAGCGTGCCATCCTCTAGCTACATGTTTGAAATGACTTTATTTTTCCTCCGTTGATTACAGCGTGGAAAAATTTGACATTCTGATCACCTTCCATAAGCATTTCTTTTTCGCCAACTGAAATAGTCTAGTTTCTTCACGTTGCTCCCAAGAGTCCAACTCAAGTTTAGTAACCAAAAAATCACATTCAACCTCAGGATCATAGCTGTCTTGCAAACGACTTTCTAAGATCTTCAGTCTCACTTCCAAGTCCTTAATTGTCTGCTCAACATGCCTGAAAACCTGTCTATTCCATGCTCGGAGAGACAGTTTGATTTTTTTTTTTTTCAAATTTTCCGCCAACCGTAAAACCCAATGCTTGAGTAGTTTCCTTCCAAACATCCTCCACACATCGCTTAAAATCTGCATGAGAACACAACATTTTTTTAAAGCGAAAAAGATGAGGGCCGTAACTTACCACTGATTTTTGAAAATGAATGAGCATAGGTTAATGATCCGAATACTTCCTGTCAAGGTATTCAAAGAAAGCTGAAGGAAATTGAGTCGCTAATGGATTATTAATGAGCGCTCCATCTAGCCAAGCCCATCTTCTTGAATTACCCTCATGGTCATTACACCACAAAAGTCGACGTTGTTAGGTATTGTGGAGTCTGGTCCACTTCGTTCGAGCGGCGACTTTTGGCCGGTCGAGTGAAACCAGGCAGATTCGAACACTCGAAAGTTGCTCGACAGTGAGCTCGAGCGGTTGCGGGAAAGGAAGTTCGCTCGAGTGGAGGCATTAGCCGCTCGAGCGAAGTCAGGCAGAGTTGAATGCTCGATGTCCGCTCAATAGTGAGCTCGAGCCGTTGCAGAAGTGAGTTCGCTCGACGCGCGCTCGACATGCCGCTCGAGCGAATATAGTATATTTTCAGATCTAGGGCTTTTTCCGCCGTTTGACTATAAATGTGTGGTTTCTACATATTTGGTCATACTGTACAACACTATTGGTGAACAGTATTTCGCCCCTCCATTGTAGTGTGATTCCTCAAGTAATGAAATCCTTTGCAGCTCCCGTGGACGTAGGCAATTTTCCGAACCACGTATATCTGTGTGTCGTGTGTGATTTTCTCTTTTATATTCCATATTTTTCAATTTATTATCATCGTTTTCACAACAATTGGTATCAGAGCCAGGTTCGGGTCTGAGGGAAAATGATGGCTGGAGATGAAGTGAAGGTATCGGAGATCGAGAAGTTTGATGGCACAGATTTTGGTTATTGGAGGATGCAAATAGACGACTACCTCTATGGGAAGAAACTTCATCTTCCGTTATTGGGGAAGCGACCGGAAAAGATGGATGAGGCTGATTGGAATCTGTTGGATCGACAGGTTCTGGGGGTTATTCGATTAACCCTGTCGAGATTCGTTGCACACAACGTCATCAAGGAGAAGACGACTGCGGATCTCATGAAGGCTTTGTCAGGTATGTATGAAAAGCTATCAGCGAATAACAAGGTACACTTGATGAAAAAGTTATTCAATTTAAAGATGGCGGATGGTATGTCTGTTGCACAACATCTGAATGATTTTAATACTATTACAAATCAATTGTTGTCTGTTGAAATTGAATTTGATGATGAGATACGTGCACTGATATTGTTGGCTTCATTGCCAAATAGTTGGGAAGCCATGAGAATGGCTGTTAGTAATTCTGCCGGTAAATCTAAGCTAAAATATGATGATATTCGTGATTTGATTTTGGCTGAGGAGGTGCGCAGGAAAGATTCTGGCGAGATCTCAGGTTCAAGTTCAGCACTGAATGTTGATTCTCGAGGGAGATCACAAGATAGGAACTCAAACAGATGAAGATCACAATCAAAGCACAGGGGCAAGAGCAAGTCGAGGCCTGGTCAGCAGGCAACTTGCTGGAATTGTGGCAAAGCTAGCTACATAAAGAAGAACTACAAAAATCCTAAGAAGACAGAGAATGATAGTGCTAATGTTGTAACTGAAGAAGTACAAGATGCACTATTGCTTGCAGTTCATAGTCCAGTTGATGACTGGATATTAGATTCAGGAGCTTCCTTCCATACATCTTCCCACCGGGAGTTAATGCGGAATTATGTTGCAGGTGACTTTGGGAAGGTGTATCTGGCTGATGGAGAGGCTTCAAACGTGGTGGGGATGGGAGACATTGACATTGCACTCCCTAACAAGAACAAATGGACCTTGCAAAAAGGTCAGACACATTCCTGAGTTGAAGAAAAACCTCATTTCTGTTGGGCAGCTCGATGAGTGTGGTCATTCAATAGTGTTCTCAGATAGTACCTGGAAGGTCACAAAAGGGGCATTGGTACTGGCTCGGGGTAAGAAAACTGGTACATTATATATGACTACCGGTTTAATTAACACTATTGCTACTACCGTTCCAGAGAGCACAGCAGATTTGTGGCATTGTAGGCTTGGCCATATGAGTCAGAAGGGTATGAAAGAACTTCTGTCTAGAGTCAAGCTACCAGAACTGAAGTCAGTTGATCTCAGTATGTGTGAGAGTTGCATTATGGGGAAATAGAAGAAGGTCAGTTTCTTGAAAAGTGGCAGAACGCCAAAGACAGGAAAACTGGATCTTGTACACACAAATGTGTGGGGACCTTCTCCAGTGGCATCTCTTGGAGGTTCTCGTTACTATGTCACGTTCATTGATGACCATAGTAGGAAGGTATGGGTTTATTTCTTGAAACATAAATCTGACGTATTTAATGTGTTCAAAACTTGGAAGGCCATGGTTGAGACAGAGACAGACTTAGGCCCCGTTTGGTTACACATATGAGATGAGATGAGATGAGATATTTTAAATAGTAATGAATAAAATATTGTTATAATATAATTTTGTAATATTAATTTTGTATTGGGATTTGAAAAAGTGAAATTGTTTATTATATTTTGTATGGGAATTTGAAAAAGTTGTATGGGGATTTGAAAAAGGTATAATGATGAGTTGAGATGAGATGAGATGAGATTTTTGGTTTTGTGTAAACAAACAAGGCCTTAAAACTGAAATGTTTGAGGTCTGACAATGGTGGTGAGTACATTGATTGTGGGTTCAAGGAGTATTGTAACAGCCCGCTAAAATTTAGTCTTATCTCCTCACCCTTCTCTTTCTTTTTCGCACATATTAGACAGCACGGCAATCAGTTTTGGATTCTTTTCCGACAGCAGTCACTATCTCTCTCGTCTTTACCCTCATCTGGAATCACGCGTATAGATTATCTTTTCCGTAAATCACGTAATTTGTTCTTCACCGACAACTGTAAAATCATGAACAGTTTTATCCTAAGTGTTGTACCTCGATGGCGTTTTCCCGGATCTTATCCATCGAATTTCAAAGTATTAGATAAGCTTGTTTTTAAAGTAGCACAATTATAATAATTTAGTGAGCTCTGAAAATATTATAATTGTGGATAATTATTTAGATTAAATATTTTAATTATTTTAAGATATTAAGAGGTTTAATTTTACGTTGAAAATTCTTATTTAAATTTAAGTGTTTTATGCACTTTGATTAATTAATGATACTTTATCATTTTATATAATGATGAAGAAAATATTATTTTATAAACCTTAGTTTATAAAATAATATTCTATCTTAATTCTTTTCAGTGTAGTAATTAAGTGTTTTATTAATTTAAATGATTTTATCATCTTCGATTAATTAACGGTACTTTATCATTTTTATATAATGATGAGGAAATATTATTTTATAAATTTTAGTTTATAAAATAATATTCTACCTTAATTCATCGTAGTGTTTTATTTAAAATAAAACATTTAAGCGTTTTTAATCAGTGTTTTAACTCACTGTTGGTTTATTTGAGGATCCCGAAATGTAGATTTGAAGCGATATACTCTGGCCCTACCTTTTTTCTCTTCACTTTTTCTTTTTTTCTTTTTTTTTTCTTTTTCTCTCCCTCTCTCTCTCTTGGCCGACGGAATGGAGAAACAAACTCCATAGCCGATCGGTTCAAGGTCCCAGCCGGCGCCACCTCCGGCCGCCGGACCCCACCTCCCACTCCGGCCTCTTCCTCTCCCTCCGGCGAGTCCAACCACGCCGGTGGTGTACTAAACCGACTTCTCACTCTCTCTCTTTCTCCCTTCAAAGATATGGGTCTCTAGGGGTTTTTCTCATTTTTGGACCACCATACACGGCCAAATCAACCACCAAGCACCACCATTGGACTCACCTCATCAAGGGCTTCCTCCCCATGTCTTTCTTTTTCCCAAACTCTCACTTTTCTCATATGGGTTTCTCAAAAACACCCGTTCGGTTTCACCACCGTGCGCCGCCGTACACGGCCACCCATGGTGTTTCACCACCACCATCTTGTTCCTCTCATCCTCATGAACCTCCCCAAGAAATTTCATGACCAACGGAGCTTCGTAGAGCCCTCACTCTCCTACACTCTCCAAGGCCGAAAATGGATTCAAACGGCCGATCCGCCGCCGTTAGCCACCGTCCGACCACCACCACATGTTCATCTACCTATCCCTAGCTTGCCATGAAGTTCTATGAAATTTCGCTACCTCGCGTTTCCGCTCACCGTTCGGATTTACTGTTCACAGCGTGATGTCGCCGTGTTCCGCCACCTTTGACCATCACAAGGCGACCATGAGCCTTCCAAGGCCACGCTTAGCTTTTCTCGGTTCCAAACTACCACTTTATGTGGTGGACAGCCACCGTACGCGGTGTTACCGCCACGTACGTTCCTCCGACGCATGTTCGTGACGAACAACGAGCGACGCACGGGTTATCCCGTCGATGGTATAACCCTCTATCTCTAGTTATTTTACGTTTAAAATAGTTAGTTGGTTGGTTTGTGGATTGTGTAGTTGTATTTGTGGAGTTCGTTGCGTAGTTGTGAAACGAAGTGTAGTTGTGAAGTGTTGAGTTTGATTGTGTAGTTTTGTGGACTGTGCTGTGAAGTATAGGCGTGAGATGGATGCCGTAGATGTGATACGGCGGGTTGTGTGAAGAGAATACGCGTGTAGCGTATTCTGTGTAAAGCAGCGACGCGCCGTGCGACGTGCGCTGTAGTGTGTGTGGTGTAGAATGAAGGGAGTGCATGTGAAGTGTACTCCGTGTTGTATGGTGACGCACCGTGTGATGTGCGTCGGGGTGATGAGTGTTGTAGCGAAGGAAGTACGCGTAGCGCGTACTCCGTGTCGCGTAGCGATGCACCGTGAGACGTGTATCGCAGTGATGGGTTTTGTAGTGTGAATGGAAGAGAGTTCACGTGAGTGTACTCTGTACTAGGTCGTGATACACCGGATGGCGTGTCACGAAGGGTTGGATGGCGTAACAGAGAAGTGTAGAGCGTATGGTGTAGTGTTGGGAAACTGTATGACAGTGTCCCGAAGCAGTGGTGTTATGGATTATAGTCCGGGGTGACTGGTGTCATCTTGTGGTTGACTATGGCTAAGAGTATATGGATTGAGAAATGAGTTGTTTGTTTGGTTTTATTGATAATTTTAATGAACTTGTTTTAGTGCAAAGGCTTTCTGAAGTCAAATTATCTCTTCTGGGTATAGTGAAACCTCACGTTGCCCGTGGTGTTGCAAGTGCTCATAATATGGCAATTAAATTCAGAATTGAAAATCTTAAGGACTTGAGTGTTCCTCTTCCAGCTGTTGTGCAGTTCCTCGTGTTTCGCGCTCTATTCTCATAGAACGCGACGATCGAGGTAAGTTAGCCTCTAACTTACTATCAGTTTATTGTGTATGTGTGATGGGTAAGGGAACTACAATTTATGTATGTATGTTATCGTATATGCCATGTCATGCTATGTCATTACATGTTTATCTGTTACGTATGATTTAATCTCTCATGAATATTTATCTTTACACAATCTTTTCTGTATACAATGATGTATGTTATAAGTATGTCATATGATACATGTATGCCATGAAATATTTATGATTAAATCATATTGTGCCATTTACAAGTATACGCCATGTTAGAAAAGTATATGTTATTAAATAATATCTCATGCATTAAGAAAGATAAGACATGTTATGATACGTATAATACGTGGGGCCACAACAACTGTGGAGTACGTATTATATTTATGTTACTTATAATGCGTGGGGCCACAACAACTGTGGAGTACGTATTATATTTATGTTACTTATAATGCGTGGGGCCACAACAACTGTGGAGTACGTATTATATTTTATGTTACTTATAATGCGTGGGGCCACAACAACTGTGGAGTACGTATTATATTTATGTTACTTATAATGCGTGGGGCCACAACAACTGTGGAGTACGTATTATATTTATGTTACTTATAATGCGTGGGGCCACAACAACTGTGGAGTACGTATTATATTTATGTTACTTATAATGCGTGGGGCCACAACAACTGTGGAGTACGTATTATATTTTATGTTACTTATAATGCGTGGGGCCACAACAACTGTGGAGTACGTATTATATTTTATGTTACTTATAATGCGTGGGGCCACAACAACTGTGGAGTACGTATTATATTTTATGTTACTTATAATGCGTGGGGCCACAACAACTGTGGAGTACGTATTATATTTATGTTACTTATAATGCGTGGGGCCACAACAACTGTGGAGTACGTATTATATTTTATGTTACTTATAATGCGTGGGGCCACAACAACTGTGGAGTACGTATTATATTTTATGTTACATGAAGTATGGGGCCACAACAACTGTGGAGCATACACTACATGAGACACAGCAATTGTGACATGTAGAATACGTGGGGCCACAACAACTGTGGAGTACGTATTATATTTTATGTTATGTGTATTCATGGGGCCACAACAACTGTGGAGCATGAAGTATGGGGCCACAACAACTGTGGAGCATACACTACATGAGACACAGCAATTGTGACATGTAGAATACGTGGGGCCACAACAACTGTGGAGTACGTATTATGTTTTATGTTACTTGAATACGTGGGGCCACAACAACTGTGGAGTACGTATTATGTTTTATGTTACTTGAATACGTGGGGCCACAACAACTGTGGAGTACGTATTAACGCACGTTATTAATCAAGACAATTGAATAATATTCCAAGTTTATGTTAAGTCCAGTTTCAGATCAAATACATGATAAGTCAAGTTTTAGATCAAGTCCATGTTATGTTATGCTCACGTATATGTTATGTTCATGTCATGTTATGTTCAAGTTTATGTTATTTTCAAGTTCTTATTTATGTTATGCATGTTTACGTTCATGCTATATTTCAAGTCCATGTTATGTTTCACGTTCATGTTATGTTGTTTGTTCATGTTATGTTTTAAGCTTAAGTTCATGCCATGTTAAGTCAAGTTCAATTCACGTTTAAGTTCTGGTTATGTCATGCTATATGTCAAGTTATGTTATGCTTATGTACGACTATACTTATGCATTTATGCTTTTACTGCCATGCATGCATCTTTAACCTGTGTGTGAGTTTTATGTTAACTTACTGAGATTTGTAATCAAATCTCACTGTGGTAGTCCCAACTACCATTCCCCCCGAATGGTAGATCTTGTTACAGGACCCGAAGAAGAATTGGAATCTGACCAACTGAATACGGTCATCTAGGCCACGGTGCGATGTTGATGATGGTATAGTATTTAACTTAGGTTAATACTTATACTTTTGGAGTTGTATCTCAAGTATTCTTTTGATCACAACCATTTTAGACTAGTGTGGTGATCACGGCTTTTTAGTATGCCTTTATGTATGAAATATGTTTCAAGTATTTGGGATATTTTTAGTTTGGTGCATAGTATTGCTAAAGAAAAAAAAAATTATCCGCTGCGAATATTGCATAATGCTAGATGCATGTTAGGAACATTGCATCTTATATGTCATGAACGGGGGCAGGTAACCTTGTGTTGCATGTCTCGACGCTTCAAATGTCCGTTCAATCCCAAGCAGAATTTGGGGGCGTCACAAGTATTGTGCAGCTCAGGGTATCAGAATGGAGAAGACCATTCCTGGGACACCACAGCAAAATAGAGTTGCAGAGCGTATGAACAGGACCATAAATGAGCGTGCTAGAAGCATGAGATTGCACGCCGGACTTGTAACAGCCCGCTAAAATTATCAGTTTTGGATTATTTCCCGACAGCAATCACATCTCTCTTGTCTTTACCCTCATCTGGAATCACGCGTATAGTTTATCTTTTCCGTAAATCACGTATTTTGTTCTTCACCGACAGCTGTAAAATCATGAGTCTTCCAAGACCACGCCTAGCCTTTCTCAAGCCCAAACTACCACTTTATGTGGTGGACAGCCACCGTACGCCGCCACGTACGTTCCTCCGACGCATGTTCGTGACGAACAACGAGCGACGCACGGGTTATCCCGTCGATGGTATAACCTTCTATCTCTAGTTATTTTACGTTTAAAATAGTTGGTTGGTTTGTGGATTGTGTAGTTGTATTTGTGGAATTCGTTGCGTAGTTGTGAAGCGAAGTGTGGTTGTGAAGTGTTGCGTTTGATTGTGTATTTTGTGGACTGTGCTGTGAAGTATAGGCGTGAGATGGATGCCGTAGATGTGATACGGCGGGTTGTGTGAAGAGAATACGCGTGTAGCGTATTTTGTGTAATGCAGCGACGCGCCGCGCAACGTGCACTGTAGTGATGTGTGTCGTAGAAGGAAGGGAGTACGCATGTAGTGTACTCCGTGTTGTATGGCGATGCATCGTGTGATGTGCATCGTGTTGATGAGAGTTGTAGCGAAGGAAGTACGCGTAGCGCGTACTCCGTGTCGCGTAGCGATGCACCGTGAGACGTGTATCGCAGTGATGGGTATTGTAGTGTGGATGGAAGAGAGTTCACGTGAGTGTACTCTGTATTAAGTCGTGATACATCGGATGGCGTGTCACGAAGGGTTGAATGGCGTAGCAGAGAAGTGTGGAGCGTATGGTGTAATGTTGGGAAACTGTATGACAGTGTCCCGAAGCAGTGATGATATGGATTATAGTCCGGGATGACTGGTGTCATCTTGTGGTTGACTATGGCTAAGAGTATATGGATTGAGAAATGAGTTGTTTGTTTGGTTGTTATTGATAATTTTAATGAACTTGTTTTAGTGCAAAGGCTTTCTGAAGTCAATTTATCTCTTCCGAGTATAGTGAAACCTCAAGTTGGCCGTGGTGTTGCAAGTGCTTACAATATGGCAATTGAGTTCAGAAGTGAAAATCTTAAGGACTCGAGTGTTCCTCTTCCAGCTGTTGTGCAGTTCCTCGTGTCTCGCGCTCTATTCTCATAGAACGCGACGATCGAGGTAAGTTAGCCTCTAACTTACTATCAGTTTATTGTGTATGTGTGATGGGTAAGGGAACTACAATTTATGTATGTATGTTATCGTATATGCCATGTCATGATATGTCATTATATGTTCATCTGTTACGTATGATTTAATATCTCATGAATAATTATCTGTTACATAATCTTTTCTGTCATACAATTATGTATGTTATAAGTATGCCATGTTAAGTATGCCATGAAATGTTATGATTAAATCATATGGTGCCATTTACAAGTATACGCCATGTTAGAAAAGTATATGATATTAATTAATATCTCATGCATTAAGAAAGATAAGATATGTTATGTTACGTATAATACGTGGGGCCACAACAACTGTGGAGTACGTATTATATTTTATGTTACTTATAATGCGTGGGGCCACAACAACTGTGGAGTACGTATTATATTTATGTTACTTATAATGCGTGGGGCCACAACAACTGTGGAGTACGTATTATATTTATGTTATGTTACTTTATAATGCGTGGGGCCACAACAACTGTGGAGTACGTATTATATTTATGTTATGTTACTTATAATGCGTGGGGCCACAACAACTGTGGAGTACGTATTATATTTATGTTATGTTATTTATAATGCGTGGGGCCACAACAACTGTGGAGTACGTATTATATCTTATGTTATGTTACTTATAATGCGTGGGGCCACAACAACTGTGGAGTACGTATTATATTTATGTTACTTATAATGCGTGGGGCCACAACAACTGTGGAGTACGTATTATATTTATGTTATGTTACTTATAATGCGTGGGGCCACAACAACTGTGGAGTACGTATTATATTTATGTTATGTTACTTTATAATGCGTGGGGCCACAACAACTGTGGAGTACGTATTATATCTTATGTTATGTTACTTATAATGCGTGGGGCCACAACAACTGTGGAGTACGTATTATTTTATGTTATGTTACTTATAATGCGTGGGGCCACAACAACTGTGGAGTACGTATTATATCTTATTATGTTACTTATAATGCGTGGGGCCACAACACTGTGGAGTACGTATTATATTTATGTTACTTATAATGCGTGGGGCCACAACAACTGTGGAGTACGTATTATATTTTATGTTACATGAAGTATGGGGCCACAACAACTGTGGAGCATACACTACATGAGACACAGCAATTGTGACATGTAGAATACGTGGGGCCACAACAACTGTGGAGTACGTATTATATTTTATGTTATGTGAATTCATGGGGCCACAACAACTGTGGAGCATGAAGTATGGGGCCACAACAACTGTGGAGCATACACTACATGAGACACAGCAATTGTGACATGTAGAATACGTGGGGCCACAACAACTGTGGAGTACGTATTATGTTTTATGTTACTTGAATACGTGGGGCCACAACAACTGTGGAGTACGTATTAATGCACATTATTTATCAAGACAATTAAATAAGATTCCAAGTTTATGTTAAGTCAAGTTTCAGATCAAGTTCATGTTATATTATACTCACGTACATGTTATGTTCATGTTTATGTTATGTTCCAAGTTCATGTTCACATCATGTTATGTTCACTTTTATGATATGTTCAAGATCACGTTCATGTTATGTTATGTTCATGTCCATGTTATGTTTCACGTTCATGTTATGTTGTTTGTTCATGTTATGTTTTAAGCTTAAGTTTATGCCATGTTAAGTCAAGTTTCAGTTCATGTTTAAATTCTGGTTAAGTCATGCTATATGTCAAGTTATACTATGTTTATATGTGACTATAATTATGCATTTATGCTTTTACTGCCATGCATGCATTTTTAACCTGTGTGTGAGTTTTATGTTAACTTACTGAGATTTGTAATCAAATCTCACTGTGGTAGTCCCAACTACCATTCCCCCGAATGGTAGATCTTGTTACAGGACCCAAAGGAGAATTGGAATCTGACCAACTGAATACGGTCGACTAGGCCACGGTGCGATGTTGATGATGGTATAGTATTTAACTTAGGTTAATACTTGTACTTTTGGAGTTGTATCTCAAGTATTCTTTTGATCACAACCATTTTAGACTAGTGTGGTGATCACGGCTTTTTAGTATGCCTTTATGTATGAATTATGTTTCAAGTATTTGGGATATATTTAGTTTGGTGCATAGTATTGCTAAAGAAAAAGATTATCCGCTGCGAATATTGCATAATGCTAGATGCATGTTAGAAACATTGCATCTTATATGTCATGAACGGGGGCAGGTAACCTTGTGTTGCATGTCCCGACGCTTCAAATGTCCGTTCAATCCCAAGCGGAATTTGGGGGCGTCACAGGACTACCACCAACTTTCTGGGCAGATGCGGTCAGCACTGCCGTCTACTTGATCAACAGGTGGCCATCCGTCCCATTAGATTGTAAATTGCCTGAGGAGGTTTGGAGCAGGAAAGAGGTCAAATTTTCTCACCTTAAAACTTTTGGTTGTCTTTCTTATGTTCTTATTAATCCTGATGCTCGTAGTAAACTTGAGGCTAAGTCAAAGAAATGTTATTTCATTGGCTATGGAGACGAGGCATTTGGCTATCGTTTCTGGGATGATCAGGGTCGGAAGATCATAAGAAGCAGGAATGTGATTTTTAATGAGAAGATTGTGTACAAGGACAAGTCTAGTACAGTTTCTGAAGTAGCTCCTCAGGAGTCCGAGTTTGTAAGATTTGATGACCTACCAGAGGTCACAGTGCAGTGTAGAGATGTGAGTGACGAGGAGAGTGGGTCCAGTGCACCCATTCCTATTATTCCGCAGTCAGTTTCAGAGCCGTCCACTTCTACAGCTGCAGTTCGCAGGTCAGTTAGGACTAGACGTCCTCCACAGCGTTTCTCACCAACCTTGAACTACATTCTGTTGACAGATGGTGGAGAACCGCAGAGTTATGAAGAAACCTTGCAAGATGAAAATTCTAGCAAGTGGGAGCTGGCCATGAAAGATGAGATGGATTCCCTGCTAGGGAATCAGACATGGGAGTTGACAGAACTTCCATCAGGGAAGAAGGCATTACACAACAAGTGGGTGTACAGGGTGAAAACTAAGCATGATGGCAGTAAGAGGTACAAAGCTAGACTTGTTGTAAAAGGCTTTCAGCAGAAGCAGGGTATTGATCACTCTGAGATCTTTTCTCCTGTGGTGAAAATCACAACCATCAGGATGGTACTATCTATGGTTGCTACCGAAGATTTATTTTGTGGCGCCCCCAAAATCCCCACGTACGGATACGGGGAATTCGAGGCGCCCGGATGGTGACATCACGGGTCACCATCCTAACGACGAGTGCCAAGTGTGTGCAAGCGGCACGTGTGCACAAGGAAATACGCAGCGGATAGCAAAGTCAAATACTAAGTACCAGAATTTTTCTTAAGTAAAATGCAAACGGTTCAAAGGTACATAATAAAATATTACATGATATAAATATTGCTTCAAACCAAACATAAAACATGAACTCCAACTCAAAACTCCGGCGGAGCCGCATCCTCGGGCTCAGCCTCCTCCTCCTCCTCGAACACTGCATCAAAATCTACGGTACCAAAAATGGTGCCGCAGGTAAGTAAAACCCAAACACCACTAGATAAAAGCATATTAAACTCAAACAATATGCATGAATAAATGCCAATGCATAACACTCGCGAACCATATTTTTCCACGCACGCCAAAAACCCATTTGGCTTAAAAACATAACCTTAAAAACCAAGCCTCGCCATTATCCCAGATAATGGCCCAAACCACCATTTTCCCCGAAAATGGATCACAAGACCATCGCCATTTTCCCAGAAAATGGCCCATATCCGAAAACCATGAAAACCAACCAATTATGCATGCACCATGATCTCCCCTAGGGATCATCCGCACACTCTGGCTCTGTGCCACACCGCAGGTAACGTCTACGCGTGTGACACCTACACGAGTGATGCCCAGACTCGCGCCTCCAACTCGCGCGTACCTGGCCAGGCCATCCTCTAGTCCCCGCCACTAAAAGGACCACGGAGTCGACACGACAGCGTTACCGTATCGTGCGATCCGGTCGTCGCCCGGCGACAACCCAGGGGATGTCACTCAGTATTATCCACTCCCGAGTGACCAGAGGAGCTCCACCGAGATAATAACCCATCCCGGCTTGGGCTCGTGATACGCACACTCCCAAAAACCATTTACGCCAATAAAACATGATTTTATCCAATAAAATAAAATACAAGTGCATGCATCATGTAAATGCCAATTTCAATGCTCGACAAATAAATTCAACCATAGCACAACAAATCAAGCAACTCCGTCCTCCATCCATCCGACCCCCAAACTCCTCGGACTCAGTCCGGAATCAGCAAACCAACCAAATAATTTATTGAAAGAGTAAAATACATTTAAATCTAAAAGTAGAGTTTGGAAAATACTTACAGCGCTATATAGGATTTTTAGAAGCTTCGGCGCGAAGCGAACGGCGATGCGAAAGCAACGTAACAGTGCAAATGCACTGTTCCCGTGGGTCGCAAAATACCCACTTTTGACCGGGGACAAACCAAGACACCAAATTGATAGGGAATGGTCTAGGGATGATTATGAAGCTAGTGGAAGTGAGTTTTGGCCGTGGGTGGCGGCGAAAACGCCGGTAGGGGCGGAAAAAGGGCAAATCGGAGTTGAGCTCGTGGGAGCCGCTCCGGTGACCGTTTGAGGCCGGGGATGGGTGGGTTAGGTCGGCAAGGAGTAGGGGAAGAAGTGGTGAAGAGGTGGTGGCCGGAGGTGGAGCGACGGCGGCGGATCGAGCCACAAACCGTGCGGCTTTTTGTGCGTTTTCCGGCCAAACGGCCGGCCGGTTGGGGCTGGGAGTTGGGGGGAGTGATCACCGGCCGGAGGGGAGTCGACCGGCAGGGGTGGCGTCGGGCACGACGCCGACGAACGGCGGACCTGGGCGGTGGAGTCCTTCGGCGTGGGTGAGGAGAGAGAGAGAAAGAGAGGGACGCAGGGAGAGAGAGAGAGCCGAACGGGAGAGGAGAG
>QGSO01000743.1:43029-130554 GCA_011037825.1 Carya cathayensis | reverse complement strand
GTTCGAACGGTTATAATTTAACGTTCGAACGCTTTGAAAATTTCCCCCCAAATTTTTCTCTTCCATCGCGCCAATATTACGTTCAAACGGTCAAAACTAAAACGTTCGAACGTTTAACTAATTTGGGACAAAAAATTTCGTCCCTAAAAATACCGTTCGAACGGTCTCCCCTTTCCGTCGTTTTTTCGGAACAAAATTTGAATTTCGTTCCAAAATCTAACTTTTTGGGACGATTTTCAATTCGTCCCAAACAAAAATCGTCCCAAAAAATAATTTTTGTTGTAGTGAGTATATGTTTAGACAATTGAATTAGAGATCATCAAGAGAAACTTATAATTTATCGTGTTGGTCAGGCAAAAAAGGAGACAAGCTAGGTTATCCACTAAAACATTACTCCTTCTAGCTAGCTGTAAATATATATATATATTTGAGATTAAAAGGAAGTACCATTAATATTTAATTTGAGGGTCGAAAAAAAGAAAGAAACTATTTCACCAAGAAAAGTCAGCAATAATAATGAAACAATTAGTAGGGCTGTGCAAACAACCCGTAAACCCGATGGAACCGCTTATGGTGGCCCGACCCGATCCGATTTTGACGGGTTATTATATTAACGGATCCGCAACCCGACTAGTTAACGGGTTTATATGTTGATTTCAACCCGTCCGTAGATAAAACCATTCTTATCTTCGAGCTCTCAAACCCTAGCCGCGCAGAGTCTAAAACCGAGATATTCATGAGTAGTTATAAACCAGGCCTAAAGCTCAAACTCCATTTCTTAATCCATGGAAGAAGACAATCAGCAGGAATTAAAGGCAGAAGGAGAAGCTTCTGCTACTGCTTCGATCCATGGAGATATTCTGGAGATTATGCTCTCATACGTTCCTCTCATCGATCTCGAGCACGTACGTTGAGTGTTTGACACCTGGAATCGCTCCGTTTTCTCGTCTCTTCGGCACCTGAAACCCTTCAAGCCCTGGCTCATTGTCCACAAACAGAGCACCCACCACTCTTACCCCAAGACGGCGCACGCATACAACCTGCTGTTCGACGTGTGGTTGAAGATGGATCAGCCAATGGGAAGAAGGAAGAGGGTGTTGTGGTAGTGGGTTTAGGAGACAACTGGTTACGAAGGTTATGGGTTCAAGGGAAGCGGAATCATCTAGATCTATGTGCAGAGACAGCGAAAGAGAGAAGAGAGAGCGAGAGCGAGAGTTTGTAACACAGCTGTTGAAAACCACCCTAAAAGTAAGAGGAGCAGCGGCGGGGAAGGAGCATCTAGAAGGGTCGGCTGGAAGAAGAAGATAACCTAAGTTAAATGTGCTTCGGTCAATCCATGTGCAGGGATCCGAATTGGGCTTTGGCCTGGTACGAGTTGATGAAGGCCAGCAAGGGGCAACAACTTCAGATCATCTAGTCCCTTGGATTCGTCCTCAGAGTGACGGCCCTCGAACACTTCCGTCGAGTCTCTTATTCCACGGTGCAAGAACTTGATCGGGTCATACGGGTTCGACCCGCTTTTATTGTGATCGGGTTGGATCGGATCGGGTTGGCGCATTATATGGGGTGTTTCGGGTCGGGTCGGGCATAAACCCGGCTAATCCAGGTCGGGTTGCAGGCCTAACAATTAGAGGGTTATTAGGAATTAAAAGTTAAGCAAATAATACTGTGAATCGATCGGCTGGATATATATGTACTCAAGTCTTACAAATTAAGATAATGGGTTATCGACAAAAATTAAGCACGTGTGAAATATAATATATATATATATATATATATTTATTTATGTTAATATGTGTGTGTGAAGGTAAAGATCACTCGATGCTCGGAAGTAGTACTTGAAGTTTAATATTTATAATATTACATATTATCTTATTTTGGGATCGACATGCACTATGAGATGAATTCTTTTACCGTACAGTTATTTTTTTATCCAGTTTATTGATGTGATCATTGATCAAAATAATTATTTTATATTAAAAAAATGATGCAACCAATCACATTATTATTTGAGTATGCAAAAGAATATATAAAAAACACTGCGAATAGAATTTTTGTTATGACATATATGTCTGCTTCTGAAAAGTGTATAAAGTTTTAATTAATTACTTGATCTTCAATTCCATATGTATAAGTGAATAAGTTTTTAGAAAATTGTCACATATGTTTTCTAATTCTAGTAATAATATCATATATTTTTCAGACCAATAATAAATAAATTGAGAGGTCTGACGTCAAAATTACTAATTGCTGACCTAAGATAAAATATGCCTTTGTATTTTGAAAAATGATATTTGTATTTTGAGAAATGATATTTGCAGTCGTGGTTGTGTAAGCGCCGAACAGTCTTTTTGAAAAAAGTAAATTAACACGAGACTTAAATGAAAAAAAAAATAACTTTTTAATCGTGGACCCAACTCTTTTTCAAAACGATTGCGTGGCATTTACACACTCCACAACCATATATAGCATTACTCTTGTATTTTATGTTTCGTTTGGTGCCGCGTGCTAGGGATCCAAGGCGTACGCGTATATATATATTCATGCAGAACTTGAAGACCATCGTGCCATATATATATGTAGTCGCTGATGCTTCTCTTTGCTAATGCTTTTACATGCAGTACGTATTTATACGTAGTTGATGCTTCTTTATACGTATTTTTTTTTATAAGAACTGAAATATCATTAAACCACGGAATTAATGTTTACAGACTCTCATCAAGCCATACGACTTATAAAATACAGTTTGGAATACAATCCCACCAAATAACAATATACGTAGTTGATGCTTCTTTTTGCGAATGCTTTTGCATGCAGTAACTAGTACGTACCCAACACTAGCTGATCTCTGCTCTCTCCCTAGAATATCTGATGTAAGTATATTCGCTCGCTCAATGTGAACAGTGACAATCCTTTAGTTAGTAAATTACTTTTGATGAAAATTAAATAGAAGCTGCTGGAAGTTAAGCAAAATCAATTAATATTACATTATATATAATAATATGCGTACAAGATGTAAATAATTTATAAAAGACTCGTGTGTACGTACGTATATATATTATTCAGAGGAAGAGATCAGAGAGAGAGAAGATCAACAGGCGTTTGTTGGTCTCACCCAAATGCATGCTTTCATGTACGGGCTGTATCCTTTCCATTTCCAAGATAAAGTATAAGTTTCAAAGTAGAAAGTGGTAAGATTCCGCCGAATTAATCCCCAAACCTTGAAAAACTTAAACCCAGGTTTAAGAATCTCTACTGTTTGTTCATCCATCTTCTTCTTACTTAAATACTAAGTTTACTCGATCTATATATCTTTGTCTTTTTAGTGACATCCTGAGGCTTTTCATGACTGTTACCAGCTTTCCCCTTCTTTTTCTTTTAGACTTGTCGTCATTTGATTCCATTAATGTTCATCGTCCCATGTATAAGTAGAAAGGAAATATAGATTGTTTGGAAGGTAACTGTCTACAATAACCAGGTAATTATAAACAGCTGTGAATGTTAGTCGTGCAGATGGAATGGGGTGTTAAACGGTGCATACTGTGATATGTATGTATATATATCATGGTCTAGTATTAATTCGTTTAGTAGTTTTCTTGCTGTCAACGACTTCTTTCGGACTATCGATCCGAGGATTGAATTTTAAAAACGCATTTGATTGTACGTGCTGCTAATTTTGACGATATTTATGAAGGATACATTGGTTTTTTGATAGTTGAGCATCGAACGAACAAGTCGACTGTGTAACTCTTTTCAGCCTACCTATTTCATTCACAGGTACGAAAGTTCTGTGTGTCTCTCGTCTATATAAAAAGAAGGCTTTAATATATGGGCATGCATGCATATAAATATCTGCTAATGAGAAGTATTGTGTTCTAGCAACTTTGCCGGCTATAGATACAGAAGTCACCAAGAATTAAGAAATGGAGAGAACGAATGCCAAGAAGGAAGAACTTGCTGGCAGGAGCTTAATAGACATGGTGTTCACATGGTCTCTCAGCGATGTTCTCAATAAAGATCTTTACAAAAACGAGGTTTGTGGTTTTTGTTTTTCATAAATATAAATAGTTATCATACATCTTAATGGAGTTTGTATAATTTGTAAGTGTGGCCATATTATTAATCGAAGTTATGGCAAAGGATAGTAATTAAGGACTAAAGGTGATCGATCGTATAACCCATTCACAAGCATCAGAAGGGGGTTCTAGCTAGGCTTAGCTTTGCTCTTTAAAATTAGATGGGGAATAGGATGATTTCCTGTACACTCTAGATTCAAGCAATACCTGTTGGAAAGCAGGTAAAAATATTCCATGTATACGTATCATATTCTCCGAATTGCATGTAAAGATCTTCTTCATTTTACCTGTAATTAGTGCAAAATATGAGCCATTTATTTAAAATTCAGATTGATATGTGAAATGACCAGAACACCTCGAAGTTAATATTTTATAGAACCACTTGAGCATCATCATGGATTTGTCAGGCCTCCATCAAATATTTCTTGATTTACCATGGTACTGTTAGAAATGAATGATGCTCATAGAAAAGATGATTTTTCCACGAGTATCTTTTTTTCTCTTTTTCAAATATTAATTAGTTGATTCTATTAAAAAAAAAAAAAATTAATTAGTTGATTCTATTGTTCGGTTGAAGTACTGCGTCCCTGTTTTGCCACGGCAGAGGGTTTTCTTATTGTGATTTTCCTCCTGCATTCTTGAGATTTGGCATAAGATTGCAAGAAATTAACTAGGAATTTAAGTGCTTTAGCTATTTATCAATCAAATTATGTTTTCACATGTGCGTTGTTACCTTCCTTCCAATGTTCTGCATGTTGCTCGCAAGCATTTGTAGATCCTGTCCCATGCATATTCGTGACATTTTCACTCTGTGATATCATTCCCTGACAGGTCACAAGGATCCCAGAGACATTCTCGTCCGTGGCTGTTTACATGAAGTCATTCATTCCTCCATTACTTGAGGAAACGCATGCTGATTTGTTTTCCAACATGACAGCACTGTCTCAAGCACCTATTCGTGAAATAGAATCAGTTGAAAGGGCAAAAGGATTCAAATCTCCCAAGGACTTGTTTTATAAGATTTCATTGAAGAGGGCTGCCGATACTGAGAATGATGTTGGAAAATATGAACCTGAGTTTGGTGACCTTATTGCCTTGACAGATGTTAGACCAAAGCCCACTGATGATTTGAACAGGCCCAGATCATTGTATCTTATTGCTTATGTTCATGGCGCAAGAGATAAGATTTCGATACTGGCATCAAAGTCCATCATCTTTACTAAACTAAACTTTCGAACGAAAAAGAGAGAGAAACTTTTTGCAGTTTATCTTATGAACATGGTTACAAATGTTCGTATATGGAAAGCACTGCACCTGGAGCTGGAAGGAGGAAACACAAACATTATTAAGCAAGTGCTACAAGCTGTCAATTCAGCTGTAAGAAATATAAATCTTTTTGTTCTTCAATGTCATACACATCTTACATCTTGACCCTTTTGGAAAAATTAATGAGCTTCTCCTTTAAGATTGTCCATTGTTTATTCCTTACAGGATGAAAATTGCACTACTTGCTTTTCTATGGGAAAACGCAGTTCTGTTCCATCTTGTATAGGGGACCTAATCTTTTTTTATAATCTAAATGACTCTCAAAAAGCAGCCGTTCTAAGTAGTGTTCATATGAGGGACTGCTATCATCAGAACACAGTCAAACTGATATGGGGACCTCCAGGGACAGGGAAAACAAAGACTGCTGCTTTTTTACTTCTTGCCCTCCTTAAAATGAAGTGCAGGACAATGACATGTGCTCCAACAAACATAGCTGTTGTGGAAGTGACAACACGGCTTCGGAGTTCGTTTGTGGAAGTGACAACACAGCTTCGGAGTTCGGTTGGGGAGACGCTGGAGTATGACACATATGGGCTTGGGGATATAGTTTTGTTTGGGAATAGTAAGCGAATAAAGATTGACGATCACAACGATCTTCTTGACGTGTTTCTTGACCATCGTGCTTATGTGCTTGGGAAATGCTTTGATCCAGCGACTGGATGGAAATATTGCTTAGATTCAATGATATTTTTGCTCAACAACCCTGAATTTGAGTATAATATATACATGGCAAAAATAAAGGAGGAAACGGATGAGGATGATGATGCTGCTACTCCTATGACATTTAAGGAGTTCTTTAGGAAGGAATTTAGTTCCATTTGTGAGCCACTGATGTCTTTTATGGTGGATTTGTATACTCACTTGCCCACTTCTATGATACAGTTACAGGTAGTGAAGAACATGATTAGTGCTCTGAAATTGCTGGAATCTCTTGAAGTTTCGCTAGGCAGAGTCGATGTGGCCAATGAAGGGTTAACACAAGTTCTCAATTGTTACGAAAGCAAACAGTGTCTGTGCTCACTGAGATCTCTTTCTCTGACGTTTTCTCTTCCAAATGTAACAGAAAATTATGGCATAAAAAACATGTGCTTGCAAAATGCGTGTCTTGTGTTCTGTACTGCATCAAGCTCTGCTAAATTACACACAGAAGGAATGGCACCATTTGAATATTTAGTCATCGATGAAGCTGCCCAACTTAAGGAATGTGAATCAGCTATTCCTTTACTACTATCTGGTCTGCGCCATGCAATTCTCATAGGGGATGAGAGGCAACTCACTGCCATGGTTAAAAGCAAGGTTTTTATTTCTCTCTTTCTTTCTTTTTGGTCCTTAGTTCCTTCATCTCTGCAACCTATGAACATCTACCATGCACTTTGCTTAGCGTAGTTTGAACGTGCACACTTCAGATATCCGAGAAGGCTGAATTTGGAAGGAGTTTGTTCGAAAGATATTAATTGATTTTGCTTAACTTCCAGCAGCTTCTATTTAATTTTCATCAAAAGTAATTTACTAACTAAAGGATTGTCACTGTTCACATTGAGCGAGCGAATATAATTATATCAGATATTCTAGGGAGAGAGCTGAGATCAGCTAGTGTTGGGTACGTACTAGTTACTGCATGCAAAAGCATTCGCAAAAAGAAGCATCAACTCCGTATAAATACGTACTGCATGTAAAAGCATTCGCAAAGAGAAAGCATCAACGACTACATATATATGGCACGATGGTCTTCAAGTTTTGCATGAATAAATACGCGTACGCCTTGGATCCCTCGCACACACATATTAACATAAATATATATATATATATATATATTTAACACGTGCTTAATTTTTGTCGATAACCCATTATCTTAATTTGTAAGACTTGAGTACATATATATCCAGCCGATCGATTCACAGTATTATTTGCTTAACTTTTAATTCCTAATAACCCTCTAATTGTTTCATTATTATTGCTGACTTTTCTTGGTGAAATAGTTTCTTTCTTTTTTTCGACCCTCAAATTAAATATTAATGGTACTTAATTCCTTTTAATCTCAAATATATAGTTACAGCTAGCTAGAAGGAGTAATGTTTTAGTGGATAACCTAGCTTGTCTCCTTTTTTGCCTGACCAACACGATAAATTATAAGTTTCTCTTGATGATCTCTAATTCAATTGTCTAAACATATACTTGGTTTGCATGCTTTGGATCATGCAACTGATCTTAGCTTTTAACGTTGACTCTAATTTTTTTTTTTTAATTTTTACTTTTTTAAAAAAATTTAATTTATTATTATTATTATTATTTTTTTTTTACGGACTCTAATTTGAAATCTTTTATTATTAATTTTCTCCTTTCATGATTTTTTTTAAGAGCTTGGTTTTGAAATTTTAGTTGTAGAAAAATACGGCCAGCACGCACGACTCTTAAATGTATATATTAAAAGTACTGTCAACTCATATATTTTAATTTTTTTTCTTAATAATTAAGAAAGTGATTAATATCTCGTTACTTAATTTGCTTAACAATCTTGGCCTTTTCTCTGTCTATGACTCTGCCTGTCATCGCTCGATCGGCTTCTCAACTTTAGCAAAGTGAATCTCAACGTAACTTTCACTTTGCTAAAACTATAAAGTGAAGAAAAATGACTTACACATAATATTTTTTATAATATATTTCACAACAATGTATTAAATGGAGGGGTATTTATGTAAAACATCTTATAAAAGTAACATTATTTTACAAAAATACCCTCATCTTACACCATTGTTATGAAATGTATTGTGAAAATGTGTTGTGTGTATTATTACTCTAAAGTGAAAGGCTTTAGTACCAGCCTATTAGTTGAAAAAATATACACATGAAATATTGCTCTATTAAGGAGCCCGCAAAACCCACTACTTCATTTAGGTCTTGTTTAGTTACACAAATTAAATTATTTTATCTCATCCTATTTTATAAAATCATTATAATTTTTTTAAATTGGCACACAAAATATAATAAATAATTTAATTTTTTCAAATATCAAGATAAAAATAATATTAAAATTTTATATTTTAATAATATTTTATTCAACTTTTAACTTTTATTTCATCTCATTTATGTAACCAAATGAGACCTTAAATATACTCCATGCATTTTGGTCAAGTAATTAAAATCTTTGTCTGTGATTTCTTTTCTATATGTATATATAAAGAAAAATGCTTCTATATCGCTTCAGTTATACCACCTAGTTTGTCTCCTTGTCCCACATTGTTTATTTAAAAAATCAAAAAATTGGGTTTAAAATAAAATGACTTCAAAAAATATAAATAGAGGAAAACTGAAACCTTAAGTCCCCTTTATCTCTTTTATATTTATATTTTAAATTTTCTTAATAAACCACATGGCATCACGTGATACTTCCATGTCAAGAGGGCAAAATGAGCAGCATAATTGAGACGACATAGTAGTATTTCACCTATATAATTTATGGTCCCTTTGCAATCTTCTATTATTAATTTTCTCATAATTTCATTTTCTTTAGGAGCTTGGTTTTGGGGTTTTAATTATAATCTCATGCTCCCTTTGTATACCACATTTATCCGTTATTAGTGAAAGTTATCAATAAAATCGTGTTGAACCCAAGGTTTCAAGTTTCATGTAATTAAAAATCTACACATGGATTTTGATGATAACAAATGAATTCAAAAATAAAGGAGTCTCAACTCAAGTTGTCCACACAATGGAGTCAAGCACATCAAGGAACCAAGCATGAGCAAGAAGGGAGCAAGTTCACATTAAAGTCATAGAGTAATGTTGTAAATCTCTTAAAAATTTGAAATTAGGATTAAGGCTCAAAATTAATATTTTATCATAAAGCATTAAAATACATTTTCCACATGTGCATGAATATTTTGAAAATTAAATTTGAAAATTTTGAAAGATGATTGATTGTCATCTTTCACATGTGCATGACATGATTAAAGGTTTGAATTTTGAAAATATTAAGATGATTGATTGTCATCTTTCACATGTGCATGTTTTATTTGAATATTTTCAAAAGTGATTGATACTTTTCTTGACTTATGCAAAAGGAAGATGTCTTTGTTTGAAAATTTTAAAAAGTAAAGTGTGCTCCTTTTGTCATATGCAAAAAGTAAAAGATTAGGTTTGAAATTTTTGAAAAGTAAAGTGTGCTCATTTTGTCACATGCAAAAAGTAAAAAGATTAGGTTTGAAATTTTTGAAAAGTGAATGATGATGTCTTTGACATGTGAATCTTTTTAAATTTGAATATGAAGTCTCATATGCCTATAAATAGATCATTTGAGAGCTTCACATTACAACACCAAGAGCATACAATATTCATTCAAAGCTTTCATTCTCTCTTCTCTAAGCATTGAGCCTTAACCCTTGTTCATTTTGAGAGATATAGTTTGTGCTGTATTGTTCTTATTTCACTCATTGAGGAGTGTTTTCTGATATTCTACCCACTATCAATTCTTGTATCAGTAAAAGGGTGTGTATAACCCTTGTGCGTGTAGAAAGTGTTCTACACAAGGAATAGTTGAATCACCACGTGTAAGGTGATTGCAAGTGTAGAGGGTGTTCTACACGGATCCTTTGTAGCGGTGTTGTTCAAAGGTGTAATAGGTTTCTATCTCCACCTGAAGGAGTTGAATAGTGAATTCGGGGATCCTCAAGGGGTAGCTTGAGGCGAGGACGTAGGCAGTGGGGCCGAACCTCGTTAACATACTGAGTTTGCTTCTCTCTTACCCTTACTCTTTATATTTATTGCTATTTCATATTTTGTTTATATTTTATATTGTATATTTGATTTATAATTGTTATTTTTTTAAATACAACTCAATTCACCCCCCCTCTTGTGTTAGTCATCTGGGCAACAATTGGTATCAGAGCTAAAGCTCTGTTATAAGATTAACTATCTTTTGAGTTAAGATCTTATGGCTAACATTGCAGCTTCATTTGGTGAAGGTCAATCTAGCAGTCGGCCTCCACTCTTTTGTGGAGACAATTATCATTCTGGAAAGTTAGAATGAGAATATTCCTTCAGGCTCAAGGTCGAGAATCTGGAAATGCATTGTAAATGGACCTTATATTCCAACAAAAGTGGTTGATGGAGTAAAGGTCAAAAAGGAAGAAGAAGAGTTTGATCGTGAAGACGATAGACTTTATACTTTGAATTTAACTGCTATGAATTTATTATATAATGCTCTCAATGGTAATGAGTTTAATAGAGTAATGACTTGCGCTACGGCAAAGGAAATTTGGGATAACTTGAAGTTACTTATGAAGGAACTTCTCAAGTCAAGGAATCAAAAATTTATATTCTTACTCATGAATATGAAATGTTTAAGTGACTTTGACGCCCCCAAATTCCGCTTGGGATTGAACGGACATTTGAAGCGTCGAGACATGCAACACAAGGTTACCTGCCCCCGTTCATGACATATAAGATGCAATGTTCCTAACATGCATCTAGCATTATGCAATATTCGCAGCGGATAATCTTTTTCTTTAGCAATACTATGCACCAAACTAAATATATCCCAAATACTTGAAACATAATTCATACATAAAGGCATACTAAAAAGCCGTAATCACCACACTAGTCCAAAATGGTTGTGATCAAAAGAATACTTGAGATACAACTCCAAAAGTACAAGTATTAACCTAAGTTAAATACTATACCATCATCAACATCGCACCGTGGCCTAGTCGACCGTATTCAGTTGGTCAGATTCCAATTCTCCTTTCGGGTCCTGTAACAAGATCTACCATTCGGGGGGAATGGTAGTTGGGACTACCACAGTGAGATTTGATTACAAATCTCAGTAAGTTAACATAAAACTCACACACAGGTTAAAATGCATGCATGGCAGTAAAAGCATAAATGCATAAGTATAGTCGTACATAAGCATAGCATAACTTGACATATAGCATGACATAACCAGAACTTAAACGTGAACTGAACTTGACTTAACATGGCATGAACTTAAGCTTAAAACATAACATGAACAAACAACATAACATGAACGTGAAACATAACATGGACTTGAAATATAGCATGAACGTAAACATGCATAACATAAATAAGAACTTGAAAATAACATAAACTTGAACATAACATGACATGAACATAACATATACGTGAGCATAACATAACATGGACTTGATCTAAAACTTGACTTATCATGTATTTGATCTGAAACTGGACTTAACATAAACTTGGAATATTATTCAATTGTCTTGATTAATAACGTGCATTAATACGTACTCCACAGTTGTTGTGGCCCCACGTATTCAAGTAACATAAAACATAATACGTACTCCACAGTTGTTGTGGCCCCACGTATTCTACATGTCACAATTGCTGTGTCTCATGTAGTGTATGCTCCACAGTTGTTGTGGCCCCATACTTCATGCTCCACAGTTGTTGTGGCCCCATGAATACACATAACATAAAATATAATACGTACTCCACAGTTGTTGTGGCCCCACGTATTCTACATGTCACAATTGCTGTGTCTCATTAGTGTATGCTCCACAGTTGTTGTGGCCCCATACTTCATGTAACATAAAATATAATACGTACTCCACAGTTGTTGTGGCCCCACGCATTATAAGTAACATAAAATATAATACGTACTCCACAGTTGTTGTGGCCCCACGCATTATAAGTAACATAAAATATAATACGTACTCCACAGTTGTTGTGGCCCCACGCATTATAAGTACATAAAATATAATACGTACTCCACAGTTGTTGTGGCCCCACGCATTATAAGTAACATAAAATATAATACGTACTCCACAGTTGTTGTGGCCCCACGCATTATAAGTAACATAAAATATAATACGTACTCACAGTTGTTGTGGCCCCACGCATTATAAGTAACATAAAATATAATACGTACTCCACAGTTGTTGTGGCCCCACGCATTATACAGTAACATAAAATATAATACGTACTCCACAGTTGTTGTGGCCCCACGCATTATAACGTAACATAAAATATAATACGTACTCCACAGTTGTTGTGGCCCCACGCATTATAAGTAACATAAATATAATACGTACTCCACAGTTGTTGTGGCCCCACGTATTATACGTAACATAACATGTCTTATCTTTCTTAATGCATGAGATATTATTTAATATCATATACTTTTCTAACATGGCGTATACTTGTAAATGGCACAATATGATTTAATCATAAACATTTCAAGGCATACATGTATCAGATGACATACTTAACATGGCATAAACGATAACATACATACATAAATTGTAGTTCCCTTACCCATCACACATACACAATAAACTGATAGTAAGTTAGAGGCTAACTTACCTCGATCGTCGCGTTCTATGAGAATAGAGCGCGAAACACGAGGAACTGCACAACAGCTGGAAGAGGAACACTCAAGTCCTTAAGATTTTCACTTCTGAACTCAATTGTCATATTATGAGCACTTGCAACACCACGGGCAACTTGAGGTTTCACTATACCCAGAAGAGATAATTTGACTTCAGAAAGCCTTTGCACTAAAACAAGTTCATTAAAATTATCAATAATAACCAAACAAACAATTCCTTTCTCAATCCATATACTCTTAGCCATAGTCAACCACAAGATGACACCAGTCACCCCGGACTATAATCCATAACACCACTGCTTCGGGACACTGTCATACAGTTTCCCAACACTACACCATACGCTCTACACTTCTCTGTTACGCCATCCAACCCTTCGTGACACGCCATCCGGTGTTTCACGACTTAATACAGAGTACACTCACGTGAACTCTCTTCCATCCACACTGCAAAACCCATCACTGCGATACACGTCTCACGGTGCATCGCTACGCGACACGGAGTACGCGCTACGCGTACTTCCTTCGCTACAACACTCATCAACACGATGCACATCACACGATGCATCGCCATACAACACGGAGTACACTACATGCGTACTCCCTTCCTTCTACGACACACATCACTACAGCGCACGTCGCGCGGCGCGTCGCTGCATTACACAGAATACGCTACACGCGTATTCTCTTCACACAACCCGCCGTATCACATCTACGGCATCCATCTCACGCCTATACTTCACAGCACAGTCCACAAAACTACAAAATCAAGCCTAACACTTCACAACCACACTTCGTTTCACAACTACGCAGCGAACTCCACAAACACTAACTACACAGTCTACAGCCAACCAAATCAACTATGTTAAACATAAATAACTAAAGATAGAGGGTTATACCATCGACGGGATAACCCGTGCGTCGCTCGCTGCTCGTCACGAACATGCGTCGGAGGAGCATACGTGGCGGTACGGTGTCTGTCCACCACATAAAGTGGTAGTTTGGGCTTGAGAAAGGCTAGGCGTGGTCTTGGAAGACTCACGGTCGCCTTGTGATGGTCAAAGGTGGCGGAGCACGGCGGCATCACGCCGTGAACAGTAAATCCGAACGGTGAGCGGAAACGCGAGGTAGCGAAATTTCATAGAACTTCATGGCAAGCTAGGGATAGGTAGATGAACATGTGGTGAAGCTGTGGTAGCGAGGTGGTGGTCGGACGGTGGCTAACGGCGGCGGATCGGCCGTTTGAAACCATTTTTGGCCTTGGAGAGTGCGGGAGAGTGTGAGCTCTACGAAGCTCCGTTGGCCATGAAATTTCTTGGAGAGGTTCATGAGGATGAGAGGAACAAGATGGTGGTGGTGAAACACCACGGGTGGCCGTGTACGGCGGCGCACGGTGGTGCAACCGAATGGGTGTTTTGAGAAACCCATATGAGAAAGAGTGAGAGTTAGGGAAAAAGAAAGACATGGGGAGGAAGCCCTTGATGTGGTGAATCCAATGGTGGTGCTTGGTGGCTGATTTGGCCGTGTATGGTGGTCCAAAATGGTGAAAAGCCTTAAAAACCCATTTGTTTGGAGGCGAGAGTGGTGGCTAACGGTGGCTCGGATGGAGGTGAAACTTGGAGGGGATGTTCACCGGTGAGAGGGGAAGAAATCTGGGTGGGTGGTGTAGTCCACGCCGCCGGCAAGCGGCGGTTCTGGGCGGAGAAAGAAATCGGCAACAGGGGAGAAAACAGGGCAGGGGCAGCAACTTCCGGGGGCTCGTGGCGGCTAACGGCTGGTCCGATGGCTCTGAAAATTGGAGGGTATGAACTCTGATGGAAGGGGAAGAGAATGGCGGGGGTGGTGTACGACACCTCCACCGGACGGCGGAGAAACGGCCGGCCGAATGGGCGGCGACGGTAAGGAGGAAAACAGAGCAGGCAGCAACTTCCGGGGGCTCGTGGCGGCTAACGGCTGGTCCGATGGCTCTGAAAATTGGAGGGGATGAACTTTGGTGAGATTGGAAGAGAATGGCGGGGGTGGTGTACGACACCTCCACCGGACGGCGGAGAAACGGGGCGGCGACGGTAAGGAGAAATGGGGAAGGGAAGAGCATGGGGAGAGAGAGAGAGAGGAAAGAGAGAGAAGAAAAAGGAAAAAGGAAAAAGTGAAGGAAAAATGGTAGGGGCCTAGGTAATTAACTTCAATCCTACGCTTCGGGATTCTCAAATAAACCAACAGTGAGTTAAAACACTGATTAAAACGCTTAAATGTTTTATTTTAAATAAACACTTTAAATAAAACACTACGATGAATTAAGGTAGAATATTATTTTATAAACTAAAATTTATAAAATAATATTTCTTCATCATTATATTAAATGATAAAGTATCATTAATTAATCAAAGTGCATAAAACACTTAAATTTAAATAAGAATTTTCAACGTAAAATTAAACCTCTTAATATCTTAAAACAAATAAAATATTTAATCTAAATAATTATCCACAATTATAATATTTTCAGAGCTCATTAAATTATTATAATTGTGCTATTTTAAAAACAAGCTTATCTAATACTTTGAAATTCGGTGGATAAGATCCGGAAAAACGCCATCGAGGTACAACGCTTAGGATAAAACTGTTCATGATTTTACAGTTGTCGGTGAAGAACAAATTACGTGATTTACGGAAAAGATAATCTATGCGCGTGATTCCAGATGAGGGTAAAGACGAGAGAGATGTGATTGCTGTCGGGAAAGAATCCAAAACGGATTGTCTTGCCGTCTACTATGCGTGAAAAGAAAAGAGAAGAGAATGGTACAGAGATAAGAATTAGCGGGCTGTTACAGANTGGAAGTTAAGCAAAATCAATTAATATTACATTATCTCTATATTATATAGGAAAAGTCTTGTTGCAGACAATTCGGGTAAGCAATTGCGTACCATGGCTGATGTGGAAAATGAAACGCTGCGTTTCATTGAAGACAGATATTGGAGTGTTGGCAAGCGGGAATGAAATTTCAAGCAAAGAAACCATGGAAATCGAAATGAAATCCCTCGTAGCCCAGAAGAAATCAATCTTCTCCCCCATCGAAATTTCGTTATCGAAATCCCTTGCAGCCCTCGTCGCAGCCCTAACCCTAACCCGTCGTCACAACCCTAAAACTAACCCGCTTGCCTGTAGAAGAATTTTCCTCCAGGGAAAAGCCATATATATGTTCCTACTTTTAACCCCTGTATCAGGCCACCCAAACTCCATCTCCTCACTCTGTCTCTTCACTCTGTCTCTCTCCGCGTGTTGTGTGTTAGGGTTTGCAGAGGAAAACCTAGGTCTAATCCAGCCATGGGCGATTCTAGGGTTTTCCCTGATCCCATATTCACTCTACCTCGGCGGTTAAACGTGGGTATTATTAAGAGGATCCGATTGGAGAACTTCATGTGCCACAGTAATCTCGAGATCGAGCTCAACGAGTGGGTCAATTTCATCAGCGGTCAAAATTGAAGTACTCGCCTCCCCCTACTCCATATGCTTATTTCAGTTGCGCACTGAATGCACTAATGCAACAAATCAATAATTATTACTTTATTCTGAACTAAGGTTCTGTGTGGGTTTTAGGATTGGGATTAATAGTGTTTTATAAGTGTTAATAAGTTTTTTGGATTAATCCAAGTGTAATGTTGCTTGATTATGACGTTTACAAGTGGTAAGAGTGTAGTTCTAATTGCACTATGTGTTGCATTCGGTTGCAGAGCTAAAAGGACACAGAGCGTCTTCCTTGAAAGATATTATAAAAACTGGTTGCAGATTTGTGAGCATGGTTTTTTCTTTTCGTTTTTGATGTTTCCAAATAGGTGAGGTGATATGCACAATCAATTGACATATATCTACCTGGAAGCTTATGTCCATGGACTCAATGCTAGAAAAAGGACGTGGTAATGATAATGGAGAACGATATGCATGCAAGAAAGGAGATTGACTGAGTTGCTAACCCATTCACAATGTCCACCACTCGAGTCGAAAATGAACTGAAGAGAGAGAAAGTGAGAGATGAAAATAGAGAAAAAAAGTGAGAGAGGAGTTGGTCGCGGAAGTGAAAAGGGTAGAGGAAATCCGTGTAAGTGACCTCGGAGGAGCTGGTTGCAGAGGAGCTGGACGGCACAAATGGGATAGAAAAATGGGAGCTGGACGCCATGGAGGAGATGGCAAGAACGTCGAGGAGCTGGACGCCAGAGAAAAATGGCTTTAGCGTGGGTAAGAAGATTTTGTTTTATTTCGTTTCCCTCAAATTTTTTTTTAATTTAACCTGCCACGTCGGAGATGGTACGCAAATTCGTCCGCCGTCCGCTTGCCTGTAGAAGAACTCATTATATAAGTGGCTATCTAACGGTTTTTCTTGTTGTCCGTTAAATTTTCTTGTTCCGTTAAGTCCGTTTGCCCAACCCCACATGCTAACCAAAGCCACCACAGGTCCACAAGTTAGTTCCACCAGCCATCATACCTCTATTTCTATACACCAAAACAGAGCATTTTTACTCAACCAGCCCACCGCCTATGAGCCACAAACCAGCCACCCCACTCTCCGATGTCTGCCCCTCGAACTGAATTCTCTTCCCCTACCTCTCATTTCCCGAACTCTCTCTCTCTCTCTCTCTGGTCTTATTCTCTGGGATGTAAGATGTAAACACTTTATTTTATATATATAAAAAAGAAGATGTAAACAGTTGAGATTGTGAACTGAATTACACTGCAGCAGTTCCCGATTTATGCTGCTAGAGAAAGGAAAACGGCTGTAGTTCACAGTACCATAGACAAGCTGGCGGAGTTCGGCTTCAAAAGGTAACACTTTCAGACCATATCCGCGTGGTTTTTAACTTTTCTTTATTATATATATATGTATTTTACATATATTTTTCTAACCTTACCCATATCTCTCATAATCATATCAAAAGACCGAACCGAAGAATTGGTTTCGTGTGTCAAATCCTTCTTCGAGTAGTGTCGGTTTTTTAAATTCTATCAATACTTGATTTCTTCCTTAACCGGATATGGGTCATCACGTTTTGGTTTGCTGTGAGTTTGGAATTTTCTTGATACGAGTTCAGTCATGTTTGCAAACTCAAAAAAGCTGGACATGAAGCATCTTTGATGTTTTGTTTAATGGTGTTTTATGCCGTTTGGAGCTTTCTCATATGGGGTTTGCTTCTTCATTTTTTGGTATGTAACCAGGAGAGTTTTTTAAGGAACATTGTTCGGTGAAGCTTCCGGAGAGACTGCGATCACAACTCTGCATCTTCTCAATCCAGTGCATGCGCTGGTCCTTCTTTTTCCAATCTCTGTTCGTGTTTGAGTTGGTCCCCGTCATTAGTTTCATGCCTTCCCATTGATTATGGCTAACTTTTGATTCAAAAAGGGGGAAAATTTTCGATGTAATCTACTTTTACTGAGAATTTCTTTGCCATCGTTCAAGTGTTGGCCATTAGAGATGTGAGCAGCAATAGCATAGAAGGAAGAAGACAAAATCAGCAAAGGTGCAGTACTACCAATTTCTTGAGGATTTTGAGCCAGCGCATCTGCTAAAATGATAAAATTCAACTGCTTCACTTCACGTTTAAGAAGGAAAAGAAAGATAAGTTGAGAATCAGTTGAATTCTAATAAGAAAAAATATTTTTTGCCTTCTCGGTAGATCCTCGGAGCACTACTCTTTGGAAATCTAATCGAAATCTAATCAAATAGTTAATACTTATGTGTCGTTT
Organism: Carya cathayensis; assembly: GCA_011037825.1. NCBI lineage: Eukaryota > Viridiplantae > Streptophyta > Magnoliopsida > Fagales > Juglandaceae > Carya > Carya cathayensis. Next base: position 112,058 of record QGSO01000743.1, on the reverse strand, counting down.
TGGATAAAGAGCTCAGATAACATAGAATTAAAAGAAAAAAAAAATTATTTAAAAATTATTTTTTAATATTATTATTATTTTAAAAATTAAAAAAATTGAATTATTTATTTTATTTTATTTTATGTATGAATTTGAAAAAGTTGTAATAATAAAATAAAATTAAAAGAAACATTTTCAATATCGAAACGAAAACTTAGTGTAGTTTAGATTTTTTACATTGAAATATTATATGTTTATTCTATAAATAACTAATGTACAACATATACATTTAACTCTAAATATTAAGAGTAATAATAATAGGCAAGGTAGTATAATTAAAAATTTTCATAAAGAAATAAATTATAATTTGATAATGTTTTTAAAATATAATATGTCATTATTAATATTTTACTATGAAAATCAATTAGTTTTTTCATTTTTGTTATTTTTTATAGTGTCTTTGAGAAATGAAATAACTTATTAAAATAATTTTAAAAAAATTGTAATAAACTTTTTTGCAATTGGTCATTTGTATTGTGGTTAAAAAATTTAATAAAATTGTTTGCAATTAACAAAAATGTCGCTGAAACAAATCCATTTTTTTAATACATTACCTTTTTATATATTTTCATCGTTACTTGAACATCTCACATATCTTAAGAATGTTGCAAACAAAATTTGAGAGAGCGAATGGATGATAGTTTTGGGTGCACTCATGAACGAATCTGGAAGATTATGCCAAAATAAACTTAATGTATTGTCTGTCAATATCGTGCTAAAAAGGGTAGGATGACTGTTTCAGGCTAATTTTTTTTTTTTAAAAACTTTAAGTTATTGTAATGTATAAATACAAAGTATTTATGTGTAGTTGTAAATATGTTTCATGTGAAAGCTCTATATTATAGTTATGGATATTTTGATGATAATATATGTCATGTTTCTTGTAAGTAAGAAGAAAGTGTTAAAATATAGAAGAAAGTCTACCTATTTATAATTAAACTCGGAAATGTTGGAGTTATAAGACGTAGGAAAAACATCAACTAGGCACACGTGCATTGCACGTGATGCTTTACTAGTATATAATAATATGGGTACAAGATGTAAATAATTTATAAAAGACTCGCGTGTATATATATTATTCAGAGGAAGAGATCAGAGAGAGAGAGAAGATCAACAGGCGTCTGTTGGTCTCACCAAAATGCATGCTTTCATGTACGGGCTGTATCCTTTCCACTTCCAAGATAAAGTATAAGTTTCAAAGTAGAAAGTGGTAAGAGTTCGCCGAAAGCTTGGCTACTGAGAATTTTCAGATAAGAATTTTGAGTTTTAAGATGAAATATTAAAATATTATAATTTAATATTATTATTGTTTTGAAATTTAAAAAAGTTAATAAAAAGTTGAATAATTTATTATATTTTATATGAGAATTTGGAAAAATTGTAATGATGAGATGAGAATTTTGTGTTTGAGATGAAAATTTTTGTGTCGCCGAGCACAAACCTTGAATAATCCCCAAACCTTGAAAAACTTAAACCCGGGTTTAAGAATCTCTACTGTTTGTTCATCCATCTTCTTCTTACTTAAATACTAAGTTTACTCGATCTATATATCTTTGTCTTTTTAGTGACATCCTGAGGCTTTTCATGACTGTTACCAGCTTTCCCTTTCTTTTTCTTTTAGACTTGTCGTCATTTGATTCCATTAATGTTCATCGTCCCATGTATAAGTAGAAAGGAAATATAGATTGTTTGGAAGGTAACTGTCTACAATAACCAGGTAATTATAAACAGCTGTGAATGTTAGTCGTGCAGATGGAATGGGGTGTTAAACGGTGCATACTGTGATATGTATGTATATATATCATGGTCTAGTATTAATTCGTTTAGTAGTTTTCTTGCTGTCAACGACTTCTTTCGGACTATCGATCCGAGGATTGAATTTTAAAAACGCATTTGATTGTACGTGCTGCTAATTTTGACGATATTTATGAAGGATACATTGGTTTTTTGATAGTTGAGCATCGAACGAACAAGTCGACTGTGTAACTCTTTTCAGCCTACCTATTTCCTTCACAGGTACGAAAGTTCTCTGTGTCTCTCGTCTATATAAAAAGAAGGCTTTAATATATGGGCATGCATGCATATAAATATCTGCTAATGAGAAGTATTGTGTTCTAGCAACTTTGCCGGCTATAGATACAGAAGTCACCAAGAATTAAGAAATGGAGAGAACGAATGCCAAGAAGGAAGAACTTGCTGGCAGGAGCTTAATAGACATGGTGTTCACATGGTCTCTCAGCGATGTTCTCAATAAAGATCTTTACAAAAACGAGGTTTGTGGTTTTTGTTTTTCATAAATATAAATAGTTATCATACATCTTAATGGAGTTTGTATAATTTGTAAGTGTGGCCATATTATTAATCGAAGTTATGGCAAAGGATAGTAATTAAGGACTAAAGGTGATCGATCGTATAACCCATTCACAAGCATCAGAAGGGGGTTCTAGCTAGGCTTAGCTTTGCTCTTTAAAATTAGATGGGGAATAGGATGATTTCCTGTACACTCTAGATTCAAGCAATACCTGTTGGAAAGCAGGTAAAAATATTCCATGTATACGTATCATATTCTCCGAATTGCATGTAAAGATCTTCTTCATTTTACCTGTAATTAGTGCAAAATATGAGCCATTTATTTAAAATTCAGATTGATATGTGAAATGACCAGAACACCTCGAAGTTAATATTTTATAGAACCACTTGAGCATCATCATGGATTTGTCAGGCCTCCATCAAATATTTCTTGATTTACCATGGTACTGTTAGAAATGAATGATGCTCATAGAAAAGATGATTTTTCCACGAGTATCTTTTTTTCTCTTTTTCAAATATTAATTAGTTGATTCTATTAAAAAAAAAAAAAAAAAATTAGTTGATTCTATTGTTCGGTTGAAGTACTGCGTCCCTGTTTTGCCACGGCAGAGGGTTTTCTTATTGTGATTTTCCTCCTGCATTCTTGAGATTTGGCATAAGATTGCAAGAAATTAACTAGGAATTTAAGTGCTTTAGCTATTTATCAATCAAATTATGTTTTCACATGTGCGTTGTTACCTTCCTTCCAATGTTCTGCATGTTGCTCGCAAGCATTTGTAGATCCTGTCCCATGCATATTCGTGACATTTTCACTCTGTGATATCATTCCCTGACAGGTCACAAGGATCCCAGAGACATTCTCGTCCGTGGCTGATTACATGAAGTCATTCATTCCTCCATTACTTGAGGAAACGCATGCTGATTTGTTTTCCAACATGACAGCACTGTCTCAAGCACCTATTCGTGAAATAGAATCAGTTGAAAGGGCAAAAGGATTCAAATCTCCCAAGGACTTGTTTTATAAGATTTCATTGAAGAGGGCTGCCGATACTGAGAATGATGTTGGAAAATATGAACCTGAGTTTGGTGACCTTATTGCCTTGACAGATGTTAGACCAAAGCCCACTGATGATTTGAACAGGCCCAGATCATTGTATCTTATTGCTTATGTTCATGGCGCAAGAGATAAGATTTCGATACTGGCATCAAAGTCCATCATCTTTACTAAACTAAACTTTCGAACGAAAAAGAGAGAGAAACTTTTTGCAGTTTATCTTATGAACATGGTTACAAATGTTCGTATATGGAAAGCACTGCACCTGGAGCTGGAAGGAGGAAACACAAACATTATTAAGCAAGTGCTACAAGCTGTCAATTCAGCTGTAAGAAATATAAATCTTTTTGTTCTTCAATGTCATACACATCTTACATCTTGACCCTTTTGGAAAAATTAATGAGCTTCTCCTTTAAGATTGTCCATTGTTTATTCCTTACAGGATGAAAATTGCACTACTTGCTTTTCTATGGGAAAACGCAGTTCTGTTCCATCTTGTATAGGGGACCTAATCTTTTTTTATAATCTAAATGACTCTCAAAAAGCAGCCGTTCTAAGTAGTGTTCATATGAGGGACTGCTATCATCAGAACACAGTCAAACTGATATGGGGACCTCCAGGGACAGGGAAAACAAAGACTGCTGCTTTTTTACTTCTTGCCCTCCTTAAAATGAAGTGCAGGACAATGACATGTGCTCCAACAAACATAGCTGTTGTGGAAGTGACAACACGGCTTCGGAGTTCGTTTGTGGAAGTGACAACACAGCTTCGGAGTTCGGTTGGGGAGACGCTGGAGTATGACACATATGGGCTTGGGGATATAGTTTTGTTTGGGAATAGTAAGCGAATAAAGATTGACGATCACAACGATCTTCTTGACGTGTTTCTTGACCATCGTGCTTATGTGCTTGGGAAATGCTTTGATCCAGCGACTGGATGGAAATATTGCTTAGATTCAATGATATTTTTGCTCAACAACCCTGAATTTGAGTATAATATATACATGGCAAAAATAAAGGAGGAAACGGATGAGGATGATGATGCTGCTACTCCTATGACATTTAAGGAGTTCTTTAGGAAGGAATTTAGTTCCATTTGTGAGCCACTGATGTCTTTTATGGTGGATTTGTATACTCACTTGCCCACTTCTATGATACAGTTACAGGTAGTGAAGAACATGATTAGTGCTCTGAAATTGCTGGAATCTCTTGAAGTTTCGCTAGGCAGAGTCGATGTGGCCAATGAAGGGTTAACACAAGTTCTCAATTGTTACGAAAGCAAACAGTGTCTGTGCTCACTGAGATCTCTTTCTCTGACGTTTTCTCTTCCAAATGTAACAGAAAATTATGGCATAAAAAACATGTGCTTGCAAAATGCGTGTCTTGTGTTCTGTACTGCATCAAGCTCTGCTAAATTACACACAGAAGGAATGGCACCATTTGAATATTTAGTCATCGATGAAGCTGCCCAACTTAAGGAATGTGAATCAGCTATTCCTTTACTACTATCTGGTCTGCGCCATGCAATTCTCATAGGGGATGAGAGGCAACTCACTGCCATGGTTAAAAGCAAGGTTTTTATTTCTCTCTTTCTTTCTTTTTGGTCCTTAGTTCCTTCATCTCTGCAACCTATGAACATCTACCATGCACTTTGCTTAGCGTAGTTTGAACGTGCACACTTCAGATATCCGAGAAGGCTGAATTTGGAAGGAGTTTGTTCGAAAGACTGGCCATGTTGGGTCAGCATAGGCAACTTCTTGATGTCCAGTACAGGATGCATCCATCAATCAGCTTATTTCCTAACAGGGAGTTCTATGACAACCAGATTTCAGATGGTCCAACTGTTCAACAAAGTTGCTACGAAAAACGCTTCCTTCAGGGCAACATGTGCGGCTCCTACGCTTTTATAAGTATAGCTCAAGGAAAGGAGGAGCTTGGTGGTGGTTTCAGCTCCAAGAATATGGTTGAGGCTGCCGTTGTCTCCGAGATCGTTTCCAATCTTTTTAAACGTATGTTTTTGTTCTTCTTAATCGGTTCTTATCCCCCAAAAAAATAATAAGAATTATACCGCTCGTAGAAAAGTTCATAGACAAATGTATATGAATTCCTTCTTCTTTTCCTTTCTTTCCTCCACAGAATATGTTCACACAAAGAACGAGGTTAGTATAGGAGTCATATCACCATATAAGGCTCAAGTTCATGTGATTGAAGAGAAACTCGACAAATACTCAACATATTCCGATGAGGGCTTCTCTGTCAATGTTCGCTCTGTCGATGGATTCCAAGGAGGTGAGAAAGATGTGGTGATTATCTCTACTGTGAGAAGTAATGGGAATGGAGCTATAGGTTTTCTTTCCAACCGAAAAAGAGCAAACGTGGCACTGACTCGTGCAAGGTACGTACTACTTGTATATACCAGACTCTGTTGAAACTAAAAAATTTGGGTATTTAAGCAAACCAAAGAAATGATTTCATTCTGTAGGTATTGCCTTTGGATACTGGGAAATGGGGTTACTTTACTCAACAGTAACTCTATCTGGAAGAAGTTGGTCCTTGATGCCAAGGAACGGGAGTGTTTCCACAATGCAGACGAGGACAAGAGCTTGTCTCAGGCTATTATAGCTGCCTTGGTGGAGCACCAGCCTGATGTTTTACTCAGTAACGACTCTCTGCTCTTCAGAGAAGCCAGATGGAAGGTACATACAATGTCTTAAGCTGTTTTAATGCCTCTTAACATTATGAACTGGATTTATGACTTCTTAATAGTTCCTGAAATCTAAACACGATATGATGAGGTTTCTAGTTCCTCAAAAGATATTGCAGCTAACTATTACCTTAATTGAAATACAGATTTCCTTCAACAGTGATTTTGGAAGATCTATAGAAAGAATAAGGGATGCAGAGATACGTCAGGATGTGTTTTCTATGTTGGCAAAGCTTGCAAGTGGTTGGCGTCAGCCTCAAGAGGAGAGAGACCTCATTGTCCTCGATGGGATTTCTTCTCAACTATTGGAAATTTACAACGTCAAGGACGACGAAAACTATCTGGTCTGGACTGTAGATATACTCAAGGAGGATGAAAACTACATTCAGGTTNAGTGATGCAGAGATACGTCAGGATGTGTTTTCTATGTTGGCAAAGCTTGCAAGTGGTTGGCGTCAGCCTCAAGAGGAGAGAGACCTCATTGTCCTCGATGGGATTTCTTCTCAACTATTGGAAATTTACAACGTCAAGGACGACGAAAACTATCTGGTCTGGACTGTAGATATACTCAAGGAGGATGAAAACTACATTCAGGTTATGAAGGTTTGGGATGTTGTGCCACTTTCTGATGTAACAAAACTTGCAAAGCGTCTTGACATCTTATTTGAAAGTTACACAGTGGACAAGATGCAAAAGTGCAAACACAGATCTGTTGAGGGGTATGAATGTATCTGTAATTTCTTCTAACAATATGAACTATTTTTTTAATTCTAATTTCTTTTAATTAATTTGTTAGTTAAACATAGAACTCGAATCAAGCAAATACTTGTGCTGAATCTGATCCCACCCTTCATCACTTCTACAGGAGTTTGGTTGTTCCAATGAAATGGCCAGTTGACCCAGTGAGTGAAACACAGCAACAGAAGTTTCAAGTCTCTGGCTGGCATTGTTGCATTCAGTGACCGAGGAAATTTGTAAAATATAGGAAAAATGAATGAATTTTTAATTATAACCTGTTTCTTTGCCTTGATTCGTTTTGGATCCTTCAAAAGACTGACTGTGAAGCAAATGAATGTCAGATCATCTTCCAAGCCTCAAATCTGAAGATGCTGGTTCGAAGAAAAAGTGTTAAGGCTGGCAAAGGGACAGAGGAGGTAAGATTGTAGAGAATGAATTTGGATTTTGCATGCATTTTCGAGCCATCTCAGTAACTATAGTTTGACAGATGCAACCATCAGGGAGAAATGCTATGGACAGTAGAAGTCAACCATTTATAGCTAGCGGTTTTGTGTATTTATTTATTTATTTTCTACAACATCTGTATTGAATGGTATGAAGTGTTGTAATGTGGCAGTTGTAGACAATATGGAGTGTTGGTTTATGTTTAAACATGGCAATCATTTAGTGGCTAGTGTACCTCTTTAGCTCCATTCGAATTAGCAGACTGGGGAATCTGCAGCCGTTGAGATATACTTGGATGAGGTCAGACTCAGCTTTAAACTGAATTTACAGACAAGAAAACCCTCTACCTCAGATTTTGAAGTATTTTTAAGAACCTTTTTGCAAATTTTATGAGCCAGGACAACCTTGTTTGCAAGCCGAATTAGAGACAATAGTTCCACCTTTCTTAATTTTCCACTCATTTATTAAACAAACTATTATTACTCCTAAAATTGTCGTTGGCATTATTGTTACTATTTTATCATCATTAATATTATTATTAATATTATTACTACTTCTAGTACTATTCTTTTTATTGGTACCTGGTGTCTAGAAACAATGTCCCAACTAATCCTGGGTATGGGTTTAAACCCCTCGGTCCGAACCGGAAAAATCGACCGGATCGAACTCCTATATATATTTAAAATATTTTTAATATTTTAATATATTATTTTTATATAGCAATTATATAAGTTAATAATATAATTTTCATATCATTTATTATCATTGACCAAAATAAAATATTTTTAATGAGTTAGTTAAATAATCTGCATTAATAATTCTCTTAATTTTAACTTATTAATTTAAATAAAATTTTTAATTTATTTATGTGAAAAAAAGAGGAAAAAAATAAAAAAAATAATTGGACCGAACCTATATCTACTAGTTCAGTCCGATTCCTATGGATGTTTGGTCTGGTCCTGTTTGGTCCAAGGGGGTGATGGACCATTTTACACCCCTAATCCTCGGAGTGCATAGACTTTCAGTAAGGAGTTTCCTACAAATCTAGAAAAAAGTCATCCAATCCAATAATCTCTAGAGATTGTCGTGCACCAGTTTGGAGTTACATGAGCCAAGGCATGCAACAACAACAACAGATTCTGCAGCCCAGAGCATAGAAAAAAAATGGTTAATAAATAATAAGACTAAATTCTAAATTGATTGAGGAATATAACAAAATTGGGGACATGATACTTTACAAAACTATAGAAGAAGAATAAAAACATATGTGGGGACATTGCTCAAATAATGGGCCCCAAGATTGACCAACCTATTAAGCAACCCATCCTTTTACAACAAATGTTAGAGGTGCTATCAGCCTACTGGAAGGAGGCCTCGGCGGCTCTTGAAGCTGCAAACTGTATCAGCTCTACACAACATAACAGAACTTCTTGCGACAATCATGTCAAATTTGGGCCATTCCGGTGATTATCGGAAAATTCACGGACCACTCACTTTAGAACTCTTCCTCATTTCCCTTGCATATGCCCATAATTACTTTTTCCACCATCACAGCTCTGGCTCTCAAGATAGTCTAAGGCCGCTCCAGCAAGAGCTTTTAGCCAAACTGGCACTAGAGATTTGGCTTCCCCCTGGTTTAGATATTCAACTGGAAGTGCATGGACCTGTATAACTCAAGCAGTCACATAATCTGAAACTAAAGAGAAGAAATAGAGATTCCAAATCAAAATGCAGGAGATTCATCATAAAAGCAAACCAAGCAGCTGCTGATTACACGCTAAAAATCCTAGAAGGTCCTTGCTTCCTTACGAGATTTTGAAATAAGGAGTCGACGTGCGTTTGACTACTTGTTGACAGTTTACATAATCGTGCACGTGTAAGTTCCCAACAATAATCATGTGGTTTATACGAACCTTTATTACAAAAAGCATCTCCTTGAATATTATACACTCGTACAAAACGCCAATCTCAAAAGGCAACAAATCAATGGAACATGATAAAATTTCAACCGCCAATTTTCGGACCCCGGTTTAAGAGATTGTGGTTGATGTTAAGCAGGCGTTGTCGTTTGCAGGGGCAGAAACGCATGACCACTTGCACAGCTGCACTACCAACCTCCCTCAAAACCTCTACCAACTTCCTCCATCCCCTTCCATCTCTATCCTCTGGTATAAATATAAATTTCTGATAACCACCCCCACCATACTCCATCAACGCCATAAATTAAGAACAACCTCGAGAGTTAGAGTGTCGCTGCGCAATGTAGCCCCTATCTCCTTCCCTATGAGCAATTTAAAACTCCTTCTTCCTAGCCTTCAAGAAATTCTCTAGGGCTTTAGTGAACCAGCGTGCCATGCCTAACCCCACTCTCATCTCTTTCACCACTTTCCAACCTCTCTCAATTATGAGCACCATATCTACCATCCCTTCATACCTTTTTTTTTATGATAAGTAATCAAAGTGTATTAATAAAAGAATAGGCAAAGCCATGTGAAGTACAAAGAATGCCCTAACTACTTGGAGAACATAGATACAAGAAAATCATGGAAATCTTGGCCATTAAAAATAACGGCTGTGGCCCAAGTACAAAGAGTTCTAAAAAAGAAAGCTATAAGTTCCTCTCTCGATCTCTTTTTGTCTTCGAACATCCGATCATTATGCTCCTGCCACACACACCACATGATGCATATAGGAATCATCCTCCATATAGCCTTGATCTGTTGATTGCCTCTTAGATCTGTCCAGCTAGCCAAAACCGTCACTACTGTCTCAGGCATAACCCAATCCAAGTCTAGTCTACTAAATACCTCATTCTATAAGCCTCTAGCCACGTTGCAATGTAGTAGAAGATGGTCCACCGATTCACCCTCATTCCTACACATGCAACACTAATTTGCAATGATCACCCTTCGTTTCCTCAAATTATCCGTTGTGAGGATCTTACCCAAGGAAGCGGTCCATACAAAAAAAGCTGCTTTGTGGCGCGCCTTATGTCTCCAAATTCTTTTCCAAGGAAACTAAATAGAGAGCTCATGTGAAAGGGACTTATAAAATGTGCAAACAGAGAACACACCTTTACCTATAGGTATCCACCACAATAAGTCAGCATGCTAGTCGTTCGGTTTGAGAGAGTACAAAAGACTAAAAAAGGCTGTAAAGGTGTCCATTTCCCAATCATTTGCTGCCCAGCTAAAATTGATGTTCCACTGGATGTGTTCCCCTGCTATCACCATGACATCCGCCACTAAAGCATCCTTAGTATCTGCGACCCTTAAGAGTTCATGAAATAGTTCCTTTAGAGCATCATTACCACACCAAGAATCATGCTAGAATTTGATCCTGGCCCCATCTCCTAGGCAAAATCTCAAGTGCCAATAGAAGACCCCCTAACCTCTTCTTATATATTTCTACAACTCCACTCCATAAACCCCTCTCACATCGCTCGTATACCAACTCCCTATAAACCACCGTATTTGCTCTAAATCACCAACTTCCATAGGGCTTCTAGTTCTTATGAAATCTCCACAGCCATTTTCCAAGTAACGCTCAATTAAAAATTCTCAGATTTCTAATGCCAAACCATTAGAGAGAGGACTACAAACCTTCTCTCACCTGACTAGATGGAATTTAAATTTTTCACCTATTCCACCCCACAAGAAATCCCGTTGTAGTTTCTCAATATGGAGCTCCATGCTTGCTGGAATAGGGAACAAGGACAAGAAATATGTCGGTAGGTTAGATAATGTACTCCTTATCAAGGTAATCCTACCTCCTTTTGACAGAGTACATTCTTTTCCAGCCTGCTAAATGACGCTCTACTTTCTTAATCACTGTATCCCACATAGAAGCCACTCTCGAGGCGGCCCCCAACAGAAGGCCAAGATATGTCATAGGGAGTGAGGCAATCTTACACCCCAGAGTATTAGCCAACTGTCTGAAATGTTGTACCCCTCCAATAGGCACCATCTCTTATTTGTCCAAGTTCACTTTCAACCCTGAAATTGCTTCAAAACAAAGTAGGAGAGCCTTCAATACTCGAACCTGATTATGGTCAACCTCACAACAGATTAGAGTGTCATTTGCAAACAATAAATGAGAAATATTAGTTAATCCCGCTCTCGGGGTTCAAATCGAGTAACCAGTCACCTGCCCATTGGCGACTAGGGTTGAGGTCATTCTGCTCAAAGCCTCTATCATAATAACAAAGAGTATAGGGGACAATGGATCTATTTGTCTTAGACCTCGTGTGCTATTGAAACCTATTGGACTTCCATTTATCAGAACTGAGAATTTCATCGTACATATACACCAACAAATCCAAGATTGCCATTTCTCTCCAAAGCCACATCTCCCCAGAAGGTCGAGAAGGAAATCCCAATTAACATGGTCATACGCCTTCTCCATGTCTAACTTAGAAATAATTCATGCCTTGCCAGCTTTCAATCTACTATCCCAACATTTATTTGCAATGAGAACCGTGTCTACAATCTGTGTCTCTTTTACAAAAGCATTTTGGGGCTTTGAGATTATCTTTCCCAGTACTTTACTAAGGCAATTTGCAAGTACCTTAGAAATAATCTTGTATACCCCATTTACCAAACTAATGGATTGGAATTCCCTGATCTCTGTAGCCCCAACCTTCTTCGATATCAAAGCAAGAAAAGTAGCGTTTAGGCTTTTCTCAAATTTTCCAACCGAATGAAATTCCTGGAACACCTTCATGAGATCAACCTTTAAAACAGCCAAGCATGTTTGAAAGAAACCCATATAAAACTCATCAGGACTCGGAGCCTTATCTTTAGCCATTTTCCTCACTACATCGAAAACCTTAGCCTCATCAAAAGGCCTATCCAAATGGATACCATCCATAGGCCCAATAGAATAAAAAATCAAACCATCAGGCTTAGGCCGCCACCCTCTTCTCAGTTAGTAGCTGTTCAAAAAAACCAACACATGATTATTAATCACATGCTCATCCTTACAATTAGCCCCATCAATCTTCAGCATCTCAATATTATTGATCTCCTTGAGAGTTGGCTACCTGTGAAAAACTTAGTGCTTCGGTCTCTTCCTTCAACCATAAGCTCTAGACTTTTGCTGCCATGAAATCTCTTCTAGTAGAATGATCCTCTCAAGATCTGCAACCAACACTAGCTTTTGGGCTAATTCCTCCTGTGTTAAAGCCCTGGACTCTTGCAACCTTTCTAGCTCATGAATCTCCCTTAACTTACTTTCCTTATGTTCCCCAATGCCACCAAAAGACTGGCTATTCCAAAGCTTCAAATCTTGTTTTAAAGCTTTCAATTTACCCCCAAAAGTGAAGCTAGAAGTATCTGGTAGGATGACCACCAATGTCTGACCCTATCCACAAAACCTTTCAATTTCAGCCACATGTTTTCGAACTTAAAATATCGACGTCTTCTTTGAATCCTCCCACAATCCAACATGATAGGCCAATGGTCTGAACACAGCCGAGGCAATCTCTTCTGCCAAATCTCCGAAAAGTGAATTTCCCACTCCAAGGATAGTAAGAATCTATCTAATCGAGACCCATGTCTGATTATTCGCTCACGTGCATGTACCTTCCGCCATTGGTAAATCCATTAAATTCAACTAAAAAATGCATTTAGAGAAATTTGACATTACTGGTCGCATTCTTCTATTGCCAAAGCACTCACTAGGAAATCTTGTTACGTTAAAATCTCCATCAATGCACCAAGGAAGATCCTACCAACTATGTACTCCAACTAATTCATCCACAATAATCTATGATTGATGTCTAAATTAGGACCATAAATGCTTGCAAAGGCCCACAAATAACCATCTGACACACTCCTAAAAAGGCATGCTACCGTAAATAACCCAATGAACTCCTCCCATTTCTCCACCCCTCGTTGATCCCACATCACCAATACATCTCCTGAGGCCCCATCAACTACCAAATATACTCAATCCACATCTGCGCAACTCCATATGCTTCGTACAATTTTATTAGAAATTACTTTCAACTTCATCTCCTGTAAACAAATGATATCCGCCTTCCACCCTTGTAGCAAGTTTCTTATTTAAAGACGCTTACTAGCCTCATTTAATCCAAGGACATTCCACAAGACAATTTTTGGTTTCATTTGGGATAGGCCAAACCCTTCCCCTTAAACCTTTCCCTGCTAATACTACCTTCAGAGTTCATGGACCAGGTTAACCTCTTGAGTTCACTCTGTTTCTTTGAGTCAGTTTTCTTATGTTGTTGGTGACCCGCTTCAATGACAGTGAGTAATGCCATGAATTGCTCCTCGTATCCTTCACACTTCAAAGCCACAATTTCCTAGATATCCTTCACCATGTTAAACACCCAATCTGAGACACTTGACTGATCTAGAAACAAACAGTTCAAAGATATCAAGTTCTGTATTATGAACTCCAATTGTTCCTCCAAGTTCTCATCCCCGAGCACAAAACCCACTTCCCTTACAGGTTTCTCTTCGTTTGAGAGGAAGAGATTATCATTGACCGAGTCTTCAACACCCAAAACAGGTTCTCCTCGCTAATTCCCACCACCTTAACTTCACTGTGCATCTCAGAGAGACTTGTTGGACCATCATCTCCCCCTCATAAACCATTAGCGGTTTCTGTCCTTTCCCCAGAGGTAGATTGACGTACGGTGGTGGTGGTGGAAGAACCTCTACAATCTCTATCGATGTACACGACTTCTCCTACCTCCGTCGCAACAACCACCTTTGTCGGCGTCTTCTAATGCCGACACGACGGAGTCTCCAGCATGTCCACCACCCTCAGGTGGCACCGTGGTGACATTTGCGACTGAGAGGGCCTCGAATCTGAGCTTGCCCGAGCCATCCACTCTTGCTGGGCCATATGCGGATTGGGCTTAATCCCAGGCCTAAAGAAACGCCCCTTTGGTTCTGAGGCCACACGGGTCAGTTGGCCCAACCCGCTTGTTTTATATCCATTTGAGATCCCACAAGCTTGTTGGCCAAGCCCACTATTTGAAACCTTTAAAGGCCCCTTTTACGCACCGTTCCCTCCCCCAGCATGCACCATTTCATCTCTTTCCTTATTAGCCCTGACACTTCTCACCACCTTCGCCATTGCCCTCTGCAAATACCCTAATTGATTCTACATCTCCCTCAACATGCAGTACACATTTCTACCATAATCTCTCTCCCGAGAGTGGCCGCTAAGGGCTCGATGCACATCACTGTCAGAGTACCCGTTACAAGTCCTTCCTCCACCTCCTGTCAAAGCTAGAACTTCCTTGTGCGATTTCCAACCCCCCTTTGTTTATTTCCACGGCTTCCTTTGCTCGACACCAACAAACCCCACTTGGTTTTTGTTCGTCTGGGTAACCTCCAACAGCACCTCCTTCATTCTTCTCCACCCTTTACCCCCTCCTCTTCAAGAATAAGAATAAAGTTTCGACGGCCACCATCACCGTAAATTACCACTTCCAAGAATCTACCACGGTTATTCGAACATCCCTGAGCTATGACTCTTCGGCAACCCTCCCTTATTGACATATAAAAGTCCTTCCTTTCACCTTTCACTCAATCCTCCAAAGTTCTTCCAAGCCATTTTGAAGTGCCCAGCCCCAATAAAAGCTCCTGCTTGAACCTCCTATCTCTTTCAATGATACGTATCAGTCCCCCTTCTCTCATGACTGCAAAGAGTTTTGATTCAATAACAAGCTCTCTTTCGAGGCCCATCTAAACCACTGTTGACGTAGACACAGTAGCTAACTAACCACCACCATCCTCAACGGTGAAACAAAAAAAATGATAACTTTTTCACACATGTACGGAGAAAAAAAGTATAAGAGAGAGAACAGACAGATGGAACATATCCTTTTACACTCTTTCATCTACAATCCCTTCATACCTCAAATGCCTTAGATTCAATAACCACCAGTTTTGAATGATCCATTACACACTAAACTCAATCACAAGCTCATCGTTACAAGCACCAGAATATCACTAGGAAGAAAAATTATGACTTTTCTTCATCAGAGTGATAGGTGTACGAAGAGAAAATGCTTGGGTGTACAAAAGAGAGAGTAAAACTCTTTCAGTCAAATATTATCTAAGCCCGTATATTATAAAATCTTTTTAACATATGATAGCATAGGATCTTAATTGCTAATGAATGCTTGGAAAGTAGAATTAAAATGGAGAAAGCTGGTATTTAATCAAATTGGACATGAAAAAGGCTTATAGCCATGTGTGAGGGGATTTCCGTAATTATTTGCTGAGGAGATATGGATTTGGCTATAAATGGCGTTCATGGATGAAGCATTGTGTGTTGACTTCAAAATTTTCTATTTTGGTGAATGGAGAACCGGTTGACTTCTTTAGTAGCTCACGTGGTTTGAGGCATGGTGATCCCATCTCCCCCTTTCTTTTTGTTGTGATTATGGATGCCTTGAGTAGAACTATTGAGCAGGCTGTGGATGGCAATTTTCTATCCAGTTTTGCGATGGGTAATGAGGTTCAGAGTAGTTTAAATGTATCACACTTATTATTTACTGATGATACTTTTATCTTTAGTCAGCCTAATTCTGACAATCTACGTGTTTTGAGAGCACTTTTGCTTTGTTTTGAAACTATTTCGGGGTTAAGAGTTAATTTATCGAAATCTGAAGTCGTTCCTCTGGATTCTGTTCAAAATATTTTAGACTTGGCAAATATTCTGGAGTGCAGAATTTCCTCATGTCCTATGAGGTACCTTGGACTTCGTTTAGGGGCGTCTTTTAAATCTGTTAATATTTGGGATGGGGTGATCGAGAAAATGGAAAGGAGTTAGATGGTTGGAAAATGATCTACTTATCTAAAGGGGGAAGATTAACTCTAATAAAAAGTACTTTGTCTAACCTTCCTACTTATTTCTTATTTTTTTATCCATTGCCGGCAAGGGTTGAAAGAAGAATTGAGAGTTTATTTTGAAATTTTTTATGGGGTGATAAAGGAGATTAAAAAAAGCGGCACTTGGTTAGCTGGAAGAAGGTTTGTCAACCAACTAATTTTGGTGGGTTGGGGATAAAAAATTTAAGATTGTTTAATAGAGCATTACTTGAAAAATGGCTTTGGAGATGCCACTTGGACAATACTGCCTTTTGGAAAAATATTATTGATGTAAAATATGGTAATTTGTGGGGAGGTTGGTGTTCTAAAGAGACTAGTGGTGTGTATGGAGTGAGTTTATAAAAGTTCATTAGAAAATGATGGAGGGGTTTCAAATCATATTAGATTGAAGGTGAGAGAGGGGAAGAGGACACTTTTCTGGCATGACTTGTGGTGTGGGGATTCTTCACTTAAGCTGGACTTTCCCTGTCTTTTCAAAATTGCAAAGGATCAAAATGCAGCTATAGGAAAGTCTTTATGTTGCATTGACAATAATACGCAGTGGAATGTTATCTTTATCAGGGATGTTAATGATTGGAAAGTGGATGATGTTCAGGATTTCTGGAAAAGACTTTATAGTTCAAAGTTGATGCTAGGTAGGGAGGACAGCATGTTGTGGATTCCTGCAGGAAATTCTTAGTTCTTAGTCTCCTCTTTTTACAGAATTTTAACCTATCACAGGAGTGGTGGATTTCCCTGGAAAAACATATGAAAAGTGAAAGTTCCTTCCAATGTTGCTTTTTTCTGTTGGGTGGTATCCTTGGGCAAAGTTGTTGACAACTGAAAATCTTAAAAAGAGAGGTATGTAAATTGATAATTGGTGTGTCATGTGCAAGAAGGATGGGGAATCTATAAATCACATCTTTCTTCATTGTGAAGTGACCAGGTTTTTGTGGTATGAGGTTTTGAAGCAAACTGGTTTACTTTGGGTAATGCCTGAGGAAGTGGTGGATTTATTAGTAGGGTGGAAGGGTAGTAAGAATGCTGCTCATGTTTGGAAGATGATTCATTCTTGTTTCATGTGGTGTCTATGGCTTGAAAGAAATTAGAGATGCTTCAAAGACAAAGAATGATCATTGGGAGAACTTAGGGATTTTTGTTTTAGTTTTCCTTTCGTTCTTGGAAAGTAGTAAGTATTTCCTTTGTATACGTCATGTGTACTTGGGCTTATGCCAATTTCTTGGGAATGAGATTTTTTATTACTTTTAAAAAAAAGCATAGGATCTTCTTCCTAGCTACATGTTTTCTCTTGTATACACCTAGTGCACTTGGCAACGCCTATTAATTATACCAAAATTTTACTTATAAAAAAAGCATATGATAGTATAGGATAGAAATTTGGGCATCATAACATTTTCTTTTCATGTTGCATGATTCAAGTTGTTGAATTATTGAAAATCATGATATCTCAAATTTTCCATGATGTATCCCAATATTTTTCCAACTAATATAAAAGTTTATTATTAAAAAGGCACAAGTGCAAAAAGTCTATCCCAAATTACTAGCATCCATGCACAAGAAGTCCTGTTTTCATAACTGAATACACTCGGCCATATTGATATAACAGCTGACAATGAATTCTAAAAATAGTTTGAACTAAGGCAACAAGAATTTATTGGCAACTTGATAAGTACAAGACATCTGTGGAGAACTGGTCGGAGACAGAGATGATTTTAAATAAAAGGAGAGACGAAATTTAACGTGGTTCGGCAATTGTCTACGTCCACAGCTGCTGTAATTTCACTATGAAATATTTCTACAAAAATTTCTCACCCACACTCTTTCTCTCTTCCTTTCTCTCTATCTTTCTCTCTTTCTCTCTATCCCACATTTTATACAATTGAGCTCTCTCCTATTTATAGGAGAGAGTAGCCTACCATTTGCAAATGGTGACCTAACAATGGTGGGTGGCCTAACTATGGTGGGTGGCCTAACAAGGTGGGTGGGTTGCAAACCCAAACCCATTTCATACTTGGTTTGTCTCCATTCATAACAACATCAACTGATATTGTCAAAATCCAATATGTTTAGTTTTCTTGTACCTTGCTTCTAAACAAATATCAAGTACCAATTCTAAATGCACATCATTAACATTCTTCATCTTTAAATGCACACTCTCTATTTTGTGCTAAAAATAAGCAAAACAAATGCAATGGATATACTAGAACCTCTATAATTGATAGTTTTTAATTCTATAATCTAACATTTCTACCATATTCTTTGCATGAAAAATAAAAGCATCATTTGAATCATCTTGCATGGGCCGTTGATGCATGCGCAACAAAGAAAAAGAATCTTTATTAGTCTGATTTTTAGATTTATAATTCCAGGTTTTGACATTTTAGAAAAATCTGGGCTAGTTTTATTCAAGGGTTTAATTGGAGCCCAGAAAACCAGGAGACACAGAAGGATCATAATTATCGGCAGCGCCTAATAGGAGTTAGGGAATCATGCTTCTATAGATCGATTTCTGAGCAGTGTGGAACTCTAGCGAATATGGTTCTCAGGCAAACCATTATGAAATTTGTCAGGATTCAAGTTGCTTCTTCAAACAGACTGACAGCGCAGTTCCCATGGTCCCCTGAACTAGAAATTAACCTAGTGGCACATCATTTATGGTCAGATATTTGTGTCGAAGCAGATGAGTCATTTTAATTCCAACATTGGACTACATGTCATCATAAATCAACCACCCTACCTGTTCTGACATAGCGTTCATGACTTTGGAATAACAAAAAATGCATACACATCTTCCATATATTTATCCACTTTTTATTGTCGGAATAAGAATATAAAATATGAAGTTCAAACTTCAGACTTTGAAAACGTCTTGAAGCTATGGCAAGTATTGGTACCTAATGTCTTGCCTAAGAAACGACCTAAAATCTAGATTGACATGGCCAGGAACCAACCAAAAAATAACTCATCTTAATAATTGTATGAATAGCAATTCCCAAAAACACGAGTTCTCTCACCATCGGACCGAAACAATCCACATTGACAGAAATCACCATAAATACATATGGCACCAGCAAAATAACGAAAATTTTATGTGCAGTCACTTTTGCGTACTCTTTTATACATTATACTTATGTGATTAATTGTGTATTAAAAAATTAATATAACTAATCACATTAATAAAATACACAAAAATGACTCTACGTAACATTACTCAAAATATAATCCTAAAAACTCGGTGAGTGAGCCTTTGCTTTGGTCCAAACCAATTTGGGCTAAATTGTTTGCTCAAAAAGCGAATTGGGCTCAAATTTCTGAATTCAAAACTATAATTTACCAAAGTGCTTGGATGCAGTTGTTCTCTGAAACCAAGTTGTGTAACAATCAATTGAAAGAATAAAACCCATAAATCACGGTAGAAAGAGGATGCAAAGTCACCAACTATAAAGTCATTTAGGAAAGTAATGTAAACAGATTAGCATCATATTCAAATACCAAATTTTACAAAAGAAAAGTATTAGCAAGTCCAGCAGTCTCGTTAGTTATATGGCAGTAACTTTACAGCTAATAAAGATAATACAGTAGATATTAATTAAGTGAAAATATATAATATAAGAATTTCTCATTTATATTTCTGCCATTGATGCGACGATGTCTGGCCTACATTTTTTAGAGCTCTTCGGCCTGCCTGCAAAATTAGGCAAACAAAATTAACGAGGAGAGATCACTGTTACGGTTAAAAAAAGAGAAGTAATATTTACAGTTAGTATGTAAGTGACATGTAATTATTTTGAAAAAAATGAATAAATACGAAATTCATATGAAAATAAAAATTATTTTTTAAATAATAAACCTTACTTTTTTTTCAAAACGATTACACGACGCTTACACACTCCATGACTGTATATAGGATTATTCTTAAAAAAATCCTTCAATACATGTATCTTAACTTTAAGGATGGTGTTACAGGCACCACCGGTGGCTCCCGCCATTAGGCAAAAAAAAAAATTTATTTTTTGTTTTTTTTTTCAAATCATTTTTTAATACTTTTAAATATTTTTAAAAAATATAAAAAAAATTATAATAATAATAAAAAAAATTTCTTAATCATTAAGAAAAAAAAATAAAATAAAAAATTGGCCAGCGGTGGCCTTAGTGTTTTCCTAACTTTAATAAAGGGAAACAAAATTAATTAGGGTCGAATAGTAAATACCAATAGAGAGAGGCTAGGAACTAGTTGAGGGGTAAACCGGAGATTTTCACCTTCCAATAACTGATCGGCACAATATCATCGTTTTAAGAAGAAGAAAATAGAACTAGCCTCACTTAAATATTCACCATACCTGCTCCTCCTCTCTCCTTCTCTCAAGCAGAATGAAGAAAATTGTTATGCTCTCTCTCTCTCAACCAGATTAACAACATCAGCCCCTAAAACATCAGTCCAGATTCACAACAAAAAAATTATTTTACCCAAAACAGTCATCCGAGCAAGTATAAATCAATTTATAGAAAATGAATGGCCTCAAACTCAACCAGATTCTCCCTAACTCATAGCTAGATAAAAAGAACACAAATACACAACATCATATTCACAACATCAGCTCCTAAATACATCAAATACACTAGATTCACAATCACAACATGAACAATTTTGAACCAAAACCATGATTCAAGTATCACAAAAGACTTGAGAAGTTGCCTCTAGCTAGGGGTGGGCAAAAGCTCTGACCATTCCGACTCTGTCCCAGCTCAGACAGAGTTGGAGTTTTCAAAAATTGGAGTCGGAGCTGAAGTTACTCCGGCTCCTTTGGTCAGAGTCGTTACTCCGACTCCAACCTCTGACACTATTTAGAAAAAATGTGTTCTAACTAAAACAATGTTGTTCCGTTTAAACGAAACGACATCATTTTATTCACAAAGGGATCCAAAATGCAGGACCCCCTCTGTTTCGTTCTCACTTATTGTAACAGCCCGCAAGAAATTCAATGGTGGAATTTCTATAGACATTAGAAACCTCGTGAAAACCCCATAAGTTTTTTTTACGAATCGGCTAATCGCATAAGTTCTAGTCTGTCAACATAGTTAGTATTATCACTCATTATGGTGCCAGAAATGCGATTTTATTTGTTTGAGGTAGTTAGAAGTGTTAGATTACATTATAGTTTACGCCACTAGACTCAGTTGAATATTTAGGATTTTTCAGTACTAAGTTTATTCTGCATTTTTTTCGGAGTGAATAGTAACCTCGATAAGCGTACTAAGTGCAGTGTTTTCAAAATCACAATGTGAAATGTCCAAATTAGGTTAGAGAAGTTTTATTTAAACACTTGGCAAGATCTTAACCACACATAATGAATAGTATTAGATACTTGGCACAAAGAGAAACCATTAGATGGATTTGTGAAGGAAATCAATGTGTGAGATCATGCCACCTAAGCAAAACAGTTTTTTTTCATCTGATCAACCAAATTGAGTTAGATGAAGAGGGTTTCAACCCTAGTAAAACCCTAAATGGTTGGAATCCTTTTGAAACCCCAAAAACTTGGTTGAAACCGAAACCCTAAACGGTTTCCCCAAACCCTAAAGTTGGCATTCAAACCCTTTTTGATCCAATTTCTAGTATTGTGTTTAATCACTTGATTAAATCACTTTCACATGCTATTAATTTCTCAAATTCCTATTATGACATCTTTATCCAACATTTTAAACCTTAGAAAATTTGATTGGGCCAAGAAAAATTGGATTTGGGCTTGATAGCATCTCAAACCCTAACCAAACCCCCTTTAAACCCCAAATTGAAGCCCACTTGGTTGAGGCCCACTAAGCAAGCCCACGAATTTTGGCCACCTTGGCATAGCTTCTTGGAGAAATTTCCTCCCCCACTTGGCAGACCATTCATTGCATCAAGTTGCACTCAATAATATGGAGGAACCCACCCCATCAAGTCTCATGTCTCATAGCCTTTGTAGGTTGTCTTTTGCCCCCCACTATCCTCTACATTATGTCACATGTCTACACCTCCACTCAATGATCATTAAGGTCCAAATATTCCCCCTACAGAAGTCTTGAGTCGTGCAAGACACACTTGTTTCACTTTAATCATTTCTTCACCCCGTTCTTAGAGAGAAACCCAAAAGAGCTCTCTCGGGCAGATTTCTGGGTCTTTTTGCGTGGAGTTTTTCGACCCTTTGTAAGTATTTTCACACGATGACTCCTTCATAAAAGTTGTTCCTCTTTGAGTCTAGTTTCCGTAGATGTATTTTTCGTATCATTCCATGGTCATTTGGTCGGTCAAAAGTATTTTTAACCATGGAAAGGTCATTCTGGGCGTGAATCTGGAGAGTGTGTTATGTTTTGGAGTTTTTGACCAAGCTAATGGACATATCTTGGTCCGAAAATTTTATGGAGTGTTCTTAGAATGTGTTTAAGAGTTTTCATTGAGGTTTTGTTGCATGAATAAAGATTTTGATGATAGATTTTATTAGATCTAGAAACATGAAAACTGGAAGTGGCAAAACAGTTTTTATTTGGATAAAGTTTGAATATTTCGAGGTTTGATCTTACTCTAAAGGCTTTGATATTTTTATATGATGATCCTAAGTCTCTTATTTTCATGTTAGGATGTTATTTTGGAGATATTTAGTATTAGTTTCAAAGATATGATTTTTCTATGCAAGAGAATTTCGGTTAGGCCTAAGATTTGATGTTTTTAGGTTAGATCCATGTTTTATTGGGTTTTAGCCATGTGATTTTAATTTTGATGGTTGGATATTCTTTAGGACACGTTTTTAAACCATGTGATACTTTATTTCAAAGATCTCACCTTCTTAAGCCATTGATCAAGAGATTTATCAAAGCTAGTTAAGAAAAAGTTTCTGTTTTTGGACTAAGTGTAAAATCAAAAACTTCAAGTGTTATTTTTGTGATTTTGGTGACTTTAGTTTGATGATTTAAAGCATGGTTTATCTGAGGATGATGTTATGAATATGTTAGAAGTAAGATTAGATTTTTTGGAATTCTTGGAGATGTTTTGATTTAAGGACAAAGCTTGTGATTCAAGTGTTTTGATCTTTTTACAAAAAAGTTTGGTGTTGATTATTAGCTTTTTCTAAATGGATGTTTTAAGTATGGTTTTAAACTTAGGATTGGAAGATGTTTGTTGTAAAATTTTGGTTTAAGCATGAGTTTTGAAGTTGGAAGGAATTGTAACAAAAATCAAGAGAAATGGCCTATGGATGTTTCGGCCATAGTGTGTTTTCCATAGTGATGTTTTGTTTTAAATTTTTCTGAGTTGATATTTGAGTTTAGAACAAAATTTACATGAGGAATGTAAATTTTGGAATTTTTTTGGAGTTAGGATATGAAATCCTTAAGTTATGGGTAAAATGGTCGTTTTCCCACATGTAGAGGGTAAAATGATAATTTTACTCTAAGATAACTTGTTTCCATGTTTCTAATTGTTAGTAATTAAATTTCTAACTTTTAGAATGACCTTTTACAGTTTCTCGTATATCGCACTTTATTCTCGTAGAACGTGACAATCGAGGTAAGTTAGCCTCTAACTTACTATCAGTTTATTGTGTATGTGTGATGGGTAAGAGAACTACAATTTATGTATGTATGTTATCGTATATGCCATGTCATGCTATGTCATTACATGTTTATCTGCTACGTATGATTTAATCTCTCATGAATAATTATCTGTTACATAATCTTTTCTATCATACAATGATGTATGTTATAAGTATGCCATGTTAAGTATGCCATAGAACATGTAGCCATAATGTATGATTAAATCATATTGTGCCATTTACAAGTATACGCCATGTTAGAAAAGTATATGATATTAAATTAATATCTCATGCATTAAGAAAGATAAGACATGTTATGTTACGTATAATACGTGGGGCCACAACAACTGTGGAGTACGTATTATATTTTATGTTACGTAAATACTGGGGCCACAACAACTGTGGAGCATACCGTAATGAACACAAATTTACATGTAGAATACGTGGGGCCACAACAACTGTGGAGTACGTATTATATTTTATGTTATGTCGTATTCATGGGGCCACAACAACTGTGGAGCATGAAGTATGGGGCCACAACAACTGTGGAGCATACACTACGTGAGACACAGCAATTGTGACACGTAGAATACGTGGGGCCACAACAACTGTGGAGTACGTATTAAGTCAAGTTTCAGATCAAGTGCATGATAAGTCAAGTTTCAGATCAAGTTCATGTTTTGTTATGTACACGTACATGTTATGTTCATGATCAAGTTATGTTCCAAGTTCATGTTCACATCATGTTAAGTTCACGTTTACAGTATGTCTCAAGTTCACGTTTATGTCATGATATGTTCAAGTTTATGTTATTTTCAAGTTCATATTTATGTTATGCATGTTTACGTTCATGCTACATTTCAAGTCCATGTTATGTTTTAAACTCAAGTTCATGTCATGTTAAGTCAAGTTCAGTTCACGTTTAAGTTCTGGTTATGTCATGTTATATGTCAAGTTATGCTATGCTTATGTACGACTTTACTTATGCATTTATGCTTTTACTGCCATGCATGCATCTTTAACCTGTGTGTGAGTTTTATGTTAACTTACTGAGATTTGTAATCAAATCTCACTGTGGTAGTCCCAACTACCATTTCCCCCGAATGGTAGATCTTGTTACAGGACCCAAAGAAGAATTGGAATCTGACCATCTGAATACGGTCATCTAGGCTACGGTGCGATGTTGATGATGGTATAGTATTTAACTTAGGTTAATGCTTGTACTTTTGGAGTTGTATCTCAAGTATTCTTTTGATCACAACCATTTTGGACTAGTGTAGTGATCACGGCTTTTTAGTATGTTTTTATGTATGAAATATGTTTCAAGTATTTGGGATATTTTTTAGTTTGGTGCATAGTATTGCTAAAGAAAAAAAATTATCCGCTGCGAATATTGCATAATGCTAGATGCATGTTAGGAACATTGCATCTTATATGTCATGAACGGGGGCAGGTAACCTTGTGTTGCATGTCTCGACGCTTCAAATGTCCGTTCAATCCCAAGCGGAATTTGGGGGCGTCACACTTATTCTGCACAGGAACTCTCTCTCTCCCTCTAGTTCTCCTTATCCAACTCTTCTCTACCTCTCTCTTCTCTCCTCATTGCTGTACTGCCACCAACCACCTAGAGGGAACTCCATCTACCTTCTTTCTTGAAAGCCTTATATCTTTATTTTGTTATAAGGGTTTTAATTGTTTGTTAATTGAATGATTTAGGGTTAAAAAATTGTTGAAGTTATTTGTGAAATTTGTTGTTTTTGTGGTTTTTGTTGTTGATTTATTATTTGAATGGGGGGATTTCTATTTTTAGGGTTTTAGTCATGAGATTTGTGGGATTTTGTTTGGGAAAAATCTAATGATGCCCTTCAGACAATGTCCACTTATGGCTCGAGCGAACATCACACAGACTGTTCGCTCGAGCCTTCACTCGAGTATGGCTCAAGCTATCTTCACACAGATTGTTCACTCAAGCATTCGCTCGAGTGTAGCTCGAGCCAACATTCAATTTTAATGTTTTATTTATTTTTAAAATCACAAATACGACTAGACACATGTTTTTCATTTTTAATGTGTTTCTAATGTGTAGATAATTTTCATAACATGTTAAATAACGATTGTTTGTTAATTGTTTTAGATTATTTTCATAACTTGTCAGAGTTATAAGTGGAGATGAGTTCATAATGTGTCATATTTTATGTCATGTATCACTTGACTGATGGTTTGGAAGTCTATAGTTAAATGACTAAAGAAAAGATAGTGCATTTGATCAGTATAACTTCATATAGGAAATCACTATCGAGTATCGAGTCGACGAGTTATCGACTCAAATGCATGGATTGTCAGGACTGATGTGGGGGACTGACATTATTTATATTTGGGTGTTGTGAGTTTAAATTTATTGTGAATTTGTAGTTTTAAATTTAAATTTATCACTTGCACACATTAAAGCACCTATTTTTGTATTGTACATGATTTAGTCATTGTATTTAAATTTTAACTTTTTTTTACAGTATTTTAGCTTTTTAACTTATTTTTTTACAGTATTTTAGTTTTTTTATAATTTTTTTACATTATTTTTTTTAATATTTTTAAACAGGGATGGGCTAATAATTGGGCCTTGGATAATTGGCCATGGGGCCAGGCCCAATATGAGTAGGGCAAGCCTACATGCACTCCAATCGGAGATCTGACTCGAAGCCCCGAACTCCGACTCCAATCGGAGTTGGAGTCAGAGATGATTTTTACCTGTAACCATAGTCAGAGTTGGAGGTGGTCATTTCAACTCCGTTGGAGTCGGAGCCCACCCCCACCTCTAGCCATTATACTTCAAATCTCAAACCAGCATAAAAAAGAAACACAATTCATTTCAAATTAACAAGTGAACAGAGGCTATTTGACATCCCCATTCAATAGTGAAAGTACTAAAAGAGCTAAATTGCATTAAATCATACTAGATATATATAATGTTATGATTGACACATCTAATCCATCATTGAGCTATGCAAATTAGATTTTATTATTCAAAACTGTTGAGAAGAAACAATTTGAAGGAACATGAGAGTTTCAGATGGGCTTAAAGAGAGAGAGACTAAGGGATGCAGCTTGTGGAGAGAGAGAGAAGACCAATTTTCTTCTTTCGGCTTGAGAGGAGGGAGGGGAGAAAGAAAGAGGGAGAGGGGAGAAAAATGAGCGCATGTACAGGAGTGATCATTTGAGTGAGGCTGGTTCTATTCTCTTCTCCTTATAATAATGATGTGTCAACTAGTTATTGTAGGGTGTAAATCCCCTATTTATGCCACAACCGGTTTGAACTTAATCTCATACCGAATAAGTGCTTCAGATTTATGCAATTTTCAATGATTTTTAGTTCTAAAAAATGTATCATAGATTGTTTTAATTCATACCCATATAAAAATTGAAAATGATTTATAGAATTTTAAAGTGTGTTCACATGCATCTCTTTTTTTTAAAAAAAATATGGAAAAATTTGGTCCTCATACAAAAAATTAACTTTTTCATGATGGATTTCATTTTTTCTAAACGGAGTGTGCAAGACTTGCATACCTAGAACATCTGTATCTTGCATTGCTTGTAAAAACTTTAGTTATAAGTTATGTTTGGCTATGTCCATGTGTAAAAGAGTACCATGTCATATAAATATAATAAAGAAAAAAAACATAAAAAATAAAGAGTAAAAATAATTAAATTTCTTTCATTTAAAATAAAACTTAGTGTGGGCCCAGTTGCGGGCCATTCTTTTTTTTGTATGGAAGCTAGGACAGTAATCCGATTTGTTGCCCAGATGACTAACACAAGAGGTGGGTGAATTGAGTTATATTTAAGAAAATAAAAATTATAAATCAAATATACAATATAAAATATAAAAAAAATATAAAATAGCAATAAATATAAAGAGTAAGGGTAAGAGAAGCAAACTCAGTATGTTAACGAGGTTCGGCCCCACTGCCTACGTCCTCGCCTCAAACTACCCCTTAAGGATCCCTGAATTCACTATTCAACCTCTTTCAGGTGGAGATAGAAACCTATTACACCTTTGAACAACACCGCTACAAAGGATCCGTATAGAACACCATCTACACTTGCAATCACCTCACACGTGGTGATTCAACTATTCCCTGTGTAGAACACTTTCTACACGCACAAGGGTTATACACACCCTTTTACTGATACAAGAATTGATAGTGAGTAGAATATCAGAAAACACTCCTCAATGAGTGAAATAAGAACAATACAGCACAAACTATATCTCTCCTCAAAATTAATATTTTATCATAAAGCATTAAAATACATTTTCCACATGTGCATGAATATTTTGAAAATTAAATTTGAAAATTTTGAAAGATGATTGATTGTCATCTTTCACATGTGCATGACATGATTAAAGGTTTGAACTTTGAAAATATTAAGATGATTGATTGTCATCTTTCACATGTGCATGTTTTATTTGAATATTTTCAAAAGTGATGGATGTTTTTCTTGACTTATGCAAAAGATAGATGTCTTTGTTTGAAAATTTTGAAAAGTAAAGTGTGCTCTTTTTGTCATATGCAAAAAGTAAAAGATTAGGTTTGAAATTTTTGAAAAGTAAAGTGTGCTCATTTTGTCACATGCAAAAAGTAAAAAGATTAGGTTTGAAATTTTTGAAAAGTGAATGATGATGTCTTTGACATGTGAATCTTTTTAAATTTGAATATGAAGTCTCATATGCCTATAAATAGATAATTTGAGAGCTTCACATTGACAACACCAAAAGCATACAATATTCATTCAAAGCTTTCATTCTCTCTTCTCTAAGCATTGAGCCTTAACCCTTGTTCATTTCNCTCATGCATTAAGAAAGATAAGATATGTTATGTTACGTATAATACGTGGGGCCACAACAACTGTGGAGTACGTATTATATTTTATGTTACGTATAATGCGTGGGGCCACAACAACTGTGGAGTACGTATTATATTTTATGTTACTGTATAATACGTGGGGCCACAACAACTGTGGAGTATGTATTATATTTTATGTTACTGTATAATGCGTGGGGCCACAACAACTGTGGAGTACGTATTATATTTTATGTTACTTATAATGCGTGGGGCCACAACAACTGTGGAGTACGTATTATATTTATGTTACTTATAATGCGTGGGGCCACAACAACTGTGGAGTACGTATTATATTTTATGTTACTTATAATGCGTGGGGCCACAACAACTGTGGAGTACGTATTATATTTTATGTTACATGAAGTATGGGGCCACAACAACTGTGGAGCATACACTACAGTGAGACACAGCAATTGTGACATGTAGAATACGTGGGGCCACAACAACTGTGGAGTACGTATTATATTTTATGTTATGTGTATTCATGGGGCCACAACAACTGTGGAGTACGTATTATATTTATGTTACTTATAATGCGTGGGGCCACAACAACTGTGGAGTACGTATTATATTTATGTTACTTATAATGCGTGGGGCCACAACAACTGTGGAGCATGAAGTATGGGGCCACAACAACTGTGGAGCATACACTACATGAGACACAGCAATTGTGACATGTAGAATACGTGGGGCCACAACAACTGTGGAGTACGTATTATGTTTTATGTTACTTGAATACGTGGGGCCACAACAACTGTGGAGTACGTATTAACGCATGTTATTAATCAAGACAATTGAATAAGAATCTAAGTTTAAGTTAAGTCAAGTTTTAGATCAAGTCCATATTATGTTATGCTCACGTACATGTTATGTTCATGTCATGTTATGTTCAAGTTTATGTTATTTTCAAGTTCTTATTTATGTTATGCATGTTTATGTTCATGCTATATGTCAAGTTATGCTATGCTTATGTATGACTATACTTATGCATTTATGCTTTTAACTGCCATGCATGCATCTTTAACTTGTGTGTGAGTTTTATGTTAACTTACTGAGATTTGTAATCAAATCTCACTGTGGTAGTCCCAACTACCATTCCCCCCGAATGGTAGATCTTGTTACAGGACCCAAAGGAGAATTGGAATCTGACCAACTGAATACGGTCATCTAGGCTACGGTGCGATGTTGATGATGGTATAGTATTTAACTTAGGTTAATACTTGTACTTTTGGATTTGTATCTCAAGTATTCTTTTGATCACAACCATTTTAGACTAGTGTGGTGATCACGGCTTTTTAGTATGCCTTTATGTATGAATTATGTTTCAAGTATTTGGGATATTTTTAGTTTGGTGCATAGTATTGCTAAAGAAAAAGATTATCCGCTGCGAATATTGCATAATGCTAGATGCATGTTAGGAACATTGCATCTTATATGTCATGAACGGGGGCAGGTAACTAACATAACATGTCTTATCTTTCTTAATGCATGAGATATTATTTAATATCATATACTTTTCTAACATGGCGTATGCTTGTAAATGGCACAATATGATTTAATCATAAACATTTAATGGCATACATGTATCATATGGCATACTTAACATGGCATACTTATAACATACAACATTGTATGACAGAAAAGATTGTGTAACAGATAAATATTCATGAGAGATTAAATCATACTTAACAGATAAACATGTAATGACATAGCATGACATGGCATATACGATAACATACATACATAAATTGTAGTTCCCTTACCCATCACACATACACAATAAACTGATAGTAAGTTAGAGGCTAACTTACCTCGATCGTCGCGTTCTATGAGAATAGAGCGCGAAACACGAGGAACTGCACAACAGTTGCAAGAGGAACACTCAAGCCCTTAAGATTTTCAATTCTGAACTCAATTGCTATATTGTGAGCACTTGCAACACCACGGGCAACTTGAGGTTTCACATCGACGGGATAACCCGTGCGTCGCTCGCTGCTCGTCACGAACATGCGTCGGAGGAACGTATGTGGCGGTAACACCGCGTACGGTGGCTGTCCACCACATAAAGTGGTAGTTTGGGGCTAAGAAAAGCTAAGCGTGGCCTTGGAAGGCTCATGGTCGCCTTGTGATGGTCAAAGGTGGCGGAGCACGGCGGCATCACGCCGTGAACAGTAAAACCGAACGGTGGGAGGAAACGGGAGGTAGCGAAATGTCATAGAACTTCATGGAAAGCTAGAAAAATGTAGATGAACATGTGGTGGAGCTGTGGTTGCGAGGTGGTGGTCGGACGGTGGCTGATGGCGGCGGATCGGCCGTTTGAAGCCATTTTCGGCCTTGGAGAGTGAGAGAGAGTGAGAGCTCTACAAAGCTCCGTTGGTCATGAAATTTCTTGGAGAGGTTCATGAGGATGAGAGGAACAAGATGGTGGTGAAACACCACGGGTGGCCGTATATGGTGGTGCACGGTGGTGCAACCGAAAGTGTGATTTGAGAGACCCATATGAGAAAGAGTGAGAGTTAGGGGAAAAGAAAGACATGGGGAGGAATCCCTTGATGAGTAGAATCCATTAGTGGTGCTTGGTGGCTGATTTGGCCGTGTATGGTGGGCCAAAATGTTGAAAAAGCCTTAAAGACCCATATGTTTAGAGGAGAAATGAGAGAGAGTGGGTGGCCAGTTTATCTCACCACCGGTTGGAAAGTGTTCACCGGAGGGAGTAGATCACGCCAGTATGGGAGGTGAGGCACGGCGGCCGGAGGTGGCGCCGGTAGGAAGCTCAAACCGATTGGTCATGGAGGAAGGCCATCGTGTACGTTGGCCATGCTTGGGGAAGAAGGAGAGGAAAGAGAGGAGAGAGAAAAAGAAAGAAGAAAAAAAAAGAAAAAAGAAAAAAAGTTAAGGAAAAAGGGTAGGGGCCTGGGTAATTAACTTCAATCATACGCTTCGGGATCCTCAAATAATCCAACGGTGAGTTAAAACACTGATTTGAAAACGCGTAAGTGTTTTATTTTAAATAAAACACTTTAAATAAAACACTACGATGAATTAAGGTAGAATATTATTTTATAAACTAAAATTTATAAAATAATATTTCCTCATCATTATTTAAAATGATAAAGTACCGTTAATTAATCGAAGATGATAAAATCATTTAAATTAATAAAATACTTAATTACAACACTGAGAGAAATTAATATAGAATATTATTTTATAAACTAAGGTTTATAAAATAATATTTTCTTCATCATTGTATAAAATGATAAAGTATCATTAATTAATCAAAGTGCATAAAACACTTGAATAAACACTGAGAGGAATTAAGATAGATTATTATTTTATAAACTAAGGTTTATAAAATAATATTTCTTCATCATTATTAAAATGATAAAGTATCTTTAATCACTCAAAGAGGATAAAACCATTTAATTTAAATAAGAGTTTTCAACGTAAAATTAAACCTCTTAATATCTTAAAACAACTAAAATATTTAATTTAAGTAATTATCTACAATTATAATATTTTCAGAGCTCATTAAATTATTATAATTGTGCTACTTTAAAAACAAGCTTATCTAATACTTTGAAATCCAGTGGATAAGATCCGGAATACGCCATCGAGGTACAACGCTTAGGATAATTCTGTTCATGATTTTACAGTTGTCGGTGAAGAACAAAGTAACGTGATTTCGGGTGAGGGTAGAGACGAGAGAGATAGTGATTGCTGTCGGGAAAGAATCCAAAACTGATTGCCGTGCTGTCTAATATGTGCGAAAAAAGAAAGAGAAGGGTGAGGAGATAAGGCTAAATTTTAGTGGGCTGTTACATCCTCCCCTTCTAAAAAGAAGATTTCGTCCTCGAAATCGACGCAAGTACAAACATAAAACACGTTTAAAACACTGTAGATAGTTGAAAAAAAAGAGTCGTCCGTGACCTGGCAAGTGCTGCAAAGTCTCGAGGCCTACTCTATGAATTTAATGCGGCTGGAGATTTAAACAGTCGCCTGATGTTGTTAACAACCGTGCTTGAAGGCTTTGANTTGACAACCATGATTGAAGGCTTTGAGTTTCTATAAAGAAAAAGGATCATTTTCACCCATCGGAAAAAAAAAACATCGCTTCTTGACCTGTGTTTTGTTTTTCCATAACAAAAGAATGGCTGGGCAAAACTCTTCCACTAATGTTCCAGACTTGAATCAGGAACCCTTGACGCATCAACCATCAATCTTCTCTCCTGAGGTCGTCAATACCATGATAGGAGCAGAGAACTATTCTTCTAGTAGGGCTGATTCTGAGATTATTGCAGAATCAAGAATGCTCAGTAGCCAATATGCTGCCTCTGTTACGATCATGTCTCGGAGGTTAATGGCGAGGGTAAGTGAGATTGATCATCTTAACATCCAAATATCTGAGTTACGACAGAAGCTTGCTAAAAAGGATAGAGAGAATAAAAGGCTACAGCAAGAAAACAAAGAGTTGAAGAAATTTGCAGATTGGTATGCTCATGATCTGCAACCACGAATAGAAGAGCTGGAACGAGAAAGGATTCAGATACAGGGTCAACATCGGTAGATAACAGTAGAGGTTCATCGTTTACTAGAGAAATAGGGACAAACTACTGTTAATCTTGCTGGCTTAGTAAGAAAACTTTTGACAAAACGTGTCCAGCATATCTTGTATTTCTTTTGACTAAAAGGATC
Source organism: Carya cathayensis (assembly GCA_011037825.1). Lineage (NCBI taxonomy): Eukaryota > Viridiplantae > Streptophyta > Magnoliopsida > Fagales > Juglandaceae > Carya > Carya cathayensis. The sequence continues at coordinate 78,736 of QGSO01000743.1, read as the reverse complement.
TGAAGAGATAATAGTTTGTCTTCTTCTTTATGCTTCTCTATAAAATCAGTCTTAAACTTGACTTATCATGTATTTGATCTGAAACTGGACTTAACATAAACTTGGAATATTATTCAATTGTCTTGATTAATAACGTGCGTTAATACGTACTCCACAGTTGTTGTGGCCCCACGTATTCAAGTAACATAAAACATAATACGTACTCCACAGTTGTTGTGGCCCCACGTATTCTACGTGTCACAATTGCTGTGTCTCACGTAATGTATGCTCCACAGTTATTGTGGCCCCATACTTCATGCTCCACAGTTGTTGTGGCCCCATACTTCTTGCTCCACAGATGTTGTGGCCTCATGAATACACATAACATAATATATAATACGTACTCCACAGTTGTTGTGGCCTCACGAATTATACGTAACATAAAATATAATACGTACTCCACAGTTGTTGTGGCCCCACGCATTATAAGTAACATAAAATATAATACGTACTCCACAGTTGTTGTGGCCCCACGCATTATAGGTAACATAAATATAATACGTACTCCACAGTTGTTGTGGCCCCACGCATTATAAGTAACATAAAATATAATACGTACTCCACAGTTGTTGTGGCCCCACGCATTATAAGTAACATAAAATATAATACGTACTCCACAGTTGTTGTGGCCCCACGCATTATAAGTAACATAAAATATAATACGTACTCCACAGTTGTTGTGGCCCCACGCATTATAAGTAACATAAAATATAATACGTACTCCACAGTTGTTGTGGCCCCACGTATTATACGTAACATAAAATATAATATGTACTCCACAGTTGTTGTGGCCCCACGTATTATAAGTAACATAAAATATAATACGTACTCCACAGTTGTTGTGGCCCCACGTATTATACGTAACATAAAATATAATTTAATCATAAATATTCCATGGCATACATATATCATATGGCATACTTATAACATACAGCCTTGCATGACAGAAAAGATTGTGTAACAGATAAATATTCATGAGAGAATAAATCATGCGTAACAGATAAACATGTAATGACATTGCATGACATGGCATATATGATAACATACATACATAAATTGTAGTTCCCTTACCCATCACACATACACAATAAACTGATAGTAAGTTAGAGGCTAACTTACCTCGATCGTCGCGTTCTATGAGAATAGAGCGCGAAACACGAGGAACTGCACAACAGCTGGAAGAGGAACACTCAAGTCCTTAAGATTTTCAATTCTGAACTCAATTGCCATATTGTGAGCACTTGCAACACCACGGGCAACTTGAGGTTTCACATCGACGGGATAACCCGTGCGTCGCTCGCTGCTCGTCACGAACATGCGTCGGAGGAACGTACGTGGCGGTAACACCGCGTACGGTGGCTGTCCACCACATAAAGTGGTAGTTTGGGGCTGAGAAAAGCTAAGCGTGGCCTTGGAAGGCTCATGGTCGCCTTGTGATGGTCAAAGGTGGCGGAGCACGGCGGCATCACGCCGTGAACAGTAAAACCGAACGGTGGGAGGAAACGCGAGGTAGCGAAATGTCATAGAACTTCATGGCAAGCTAGAGAAAGGTAGATGAACATGTGGTGGAGCTGTGGTTGCGAGGTGGTGGTCGGACGGTGGCTGACGGCGGCGGATCGGCCGTTTGAAGCCATTTTCGGCCTTGGAGAGTGAGAGCTCTACAAAGCTCCGTTGGTCATGAAATTTCTTGGAGAGGTTCATGAGGATGAGAGGAACAAGATGGTGGTGGTGAAACACCACGGGTGGCCGTGTATGGTGGTGCAACCGAAAGTGTGATTTGAGAGACCCATATGAGAAAGAGTGAGAGTTAGGGGAAAAGAAAGACATGGGGAGGAAGCCCTTGATGAGGAGAATCCATTAGTGGTGCTTGGTGGCTGATTTGGCCGTGTATGGTGGTCCAAAATGGTGAAAAAGCCTTAAAGACCCATATGTTTAGAGGAGAAAGGAGAGAGAGTGGGTGGCCGGTTTATCTCACCACTGGTTGGAAAGTGTTCACCGGAGGGAGTAGATCACGCCGGTATGGGAGGTGAGGCACGGCGGCCGGAGGTGGCGCCGGTAGGAAGCTCAAACCAACAAGATTCATGGAGGAAGGCCAACATGTGTACGTTGGCCATGCTTGGGAAGGAGAGGAAGGAGAAGAGAGAGAGAGAGAAAAAGAAAAAGAAAAAAAAGAAAAGGAAAAAGTGAAGGGAAAAGGGTAGGGGCCTGGGTAATTAACTTCAATCCTACGCTTCGGGATCCTCAAATAATCCAACGGTGAGTTAAAACACTGATTTGAAAACGCGTAAGTGTTTTATTTTAAATAAAACACTTTAAATAAAACACTACGATGAATTAAGGTAGAATATTATTTTATAAACTAAAATTTATAAAATAATATTTTCTCATCATAAATGATAACCGTAATTATAGTAAATATTAAATTTAAAATTCCTCATATTAAGATAAAGTACCGTTAATTAATCGAAGATGATAAAATCATTTAAATTAATAAAATACTTAATTACAACACTGAGAGAAATTAATGATAGAATATTATTTTATAAACTAAGGTTTATAAAATAATATTTTCTTCATCATTGTATAAAATGATAAAGTATCATTAATTAATCAAAGTGCATAAAACACTTGAATAAACACTGAGAGGAATTAAGATAGATTATTATTTTATAAACTAAGGTTTATAAAATAATATTTCTTCATCATTATTAAAATGATAAAGTATCTTTAATCACTCAAAGAGGATAAAACCATTTAATTTAAATAAGAGTTTTCAACGTAAAATTAAACCTCTTAATATCTTAAAACAACTAAAATATTTAATCTAAGTAATTATCCACAATTATAATATTTTCAGAGCTCATTAAATTATTATAATTGTGCTACTTTAAAAACAAGCTTATCTAATACTTTGAAATCCGTGGATAAGATCCGGAATACGCCATCGAGGTACAACGCTTAGGATAATTCTGTTCATGATTTTACAGTTGTCGGTGAAGAACAAAGTAACGTGATTTCGGGTGAGGGTAGAGACGAGAGAGATAGTGATTGCTGTCGGGAAAGAATCCAAAACTGATTGCCGTGCTGTCTAATATGTGCGAAAAAAGAAAGAGAAGGGTGAGGAGATAAGGCTAAATTTTAGCGGGCTGTTACATCCTCCCCTCTAAAAAGAAGATTTCGTCCTCGAAATCGACGCAAGTACAAACATAAAACACGCTTAAAACACTGTAGATAGTTGAAAAAAAAGAGTCGTCCGTGACCCGCAAGTGCTGCAAAGTCTGAGGCCTACTTTATGAATTTAATGCGGCTGGAGATTTAAACACGCCTGATGTTGTTGACAACCGTGATTGAAGGCTTTGAGTTTCTATAAAGAAAAAGGATCATTTTCACCCATCGGAAAAAAAAAACATCGCTTCTTGACCTGTGTTTTGTTTTTCCATAACAAAAGAATGGCTGGCAATTCTCTTCCACTAATGTTCCAGACTTGAATCAGGAACCCTTGACGCATCAACCATCAATCTTCTCTCCTGAGGTCGTCAATACCATGATAGGAGCAGAGAACTGTTCTTCTAGTAGGGCTGATTCTGAGATTATTGCAGAATCAAGAATGCTCAGTAGCCAATATGCTGCCTCTGTTACGATCATGTCTCGGAGGTTAATGGCGAGGGTAAGTGAGATTGATCATCTTAACATCCAAATATCTGAGTTACGACAGAAGCTTGCTAAAAAGGATAGAGAGAATAAAAGGCTACAGCAAGAAAACAAAGAGTTGAAGAAATTTACAGATTGGTATGCTCATGATCTGCAACCACGAATAGAAGAGCTGGAACGAGAAAGGATTCAGATACAGGGTCAACATCGGCAGATAACAGCAGAGGTTCATCGTTTACTAGAGAAATAGGGACAAACTACTGTTAATCTCGCTGGCTTAGTAAGAAAACTTTTGACAAAGCGTGTCCAGCATATCTTGTATTTCTTTTGACTAAAAAGATCTGAAGAGATAATAGTTTGTCTTCTTCTTTATGCTATCTCTATAAAATCAGTCTTAAACTTAATCCAATTTGCATCAAAACTTATTCTCATCTCTATAACTCATCTGCATTCCTTCAACATTCTCGCCTTAAGTTTTCAATTCTTTTCTCAATGGCTCACTCTTCTAACATTTCCCTAGATCCATCCATGAGGTATTCAGCACCTCAACCTCCTGTCCTTTCTGCAGCTGCCATTGGTGCCATGTTGCAGCAAGAAAATACTAGTATGGCTAATAAGTCAGACTCCGATGCTATCTACGACTTGGTGAGTCTTGGGACTCGCTACTCATCCTCTATTGTTGCTTTTTCCCAGCGGGTACAAGCCAAAAACCATGAGGTTGAAAGGCTTAAAGAACAAATTGTTGTACTTCAACGAATTGTTCAAGAGTCTCACACAAGGGAAGGAATCCTTCGGCAGCAGAATAAACAGTTGAAATCTCTATTGGATTCTTCATTCCGCTTGCCAGTTCCCATGAATAGGGATGACATGATATTGTATGAAGAGAATGAGCGTCTCCAACATGAGGCTAAGAACCTCAAGTTTATGTAAAAGCATTTAAAAAAAAAATCTCTCTATTTTTATGAACTCTGGTTTATCCTTTAAGAGATATTCATAACATGCTTCATACCTATTTCTCTTCTAATCATACATAATCTATCTTCTGGTAAAGGTTTTGTGAATATATCTGCTAACTGATCATGTGTTTGTGAACTCTAATACTATATCGCTTTTCTGCACATGATCTCGAAGAAATTCAAGCCTAATGAATACTAAAATCTCAAGCCTAGTATTTGGTGCATTTCCTAAGGACATGTGGATTTATAACCCAGAGACGTATTGCTCTGATACCACCTGTGACGCCCCCAAATTCCGCTTGGGATTGAACGGACATTTGAAGCGTCGAGACATGCAACACAAGGTTACCTGCCCCCGTTCATGACATATAAGATGCAATGTTCCTAACATGCATCTAGCATTATGCAATATTCGCAGCGGATAATTTTTTTCTTTAGCAATACTATGCACCAAACTAAAAATATCCCAAATACTTGAAACATATTTCATACATAAAGGCATACTAAATAGCCGTGATCACCACACTAGTCCAAAATGGTTGTGATCAAAAGAATACTTGAGATACAACTCCAAAAGTACAAGTAGTAACCTAAGTTAAATACTATGCCATCATCAACATCGCACCGTGGCCTAGTCGACCGTGTTCAGTTGGTCAGATTCCAATTCTTCTTCGGGTCCTGTAACAAGATCTACCATTCGGGGGGAATGGTAGTTGGGACTACCACAGTGAGATTTGATTACAAATCTCAGTAAGTTAACATAAAACTCACACACAGGTTAAAGATGCATGCATGGCAGTAAAAGCATAAATGCATAAGTATAGTCGTACATAAGCATAGCATAACTTGACATATAGCATGACATAACCAGAACTTAAACGTGAACTGAACTTGACTTAACATGGCATGAACTTAAACTTAAAACATAACATGAACAAACAACATAACATGAACGTGAAACATAACATGGACTTGAAATATAGCATGAACGTAAACATGCATAACATAAATAAGAACTTGAACATAACATGACATAAACGTGAACTTGAGACATAATGTGAACGTGAACATAACATAATATGAACGTGAACTTGGAACATAACATGAACATGAACATAACATGTATGTGAGCATAACATAACATGAACTTGATCTGCAACTTGACTTATCATGTATTTGATCTGAAACTGGACTTAACATAAACTTGGAATATTATTCAATTGTCTTGATTAATAACGTGCGTTAATACGTACTCCACAGTTGTTGTGGCCCCACGTATTCAAGTAACATAAAATATAATACGTACTCCACAATTGTTGTGGCCCCACGTATTCTACGTGTCACAATTGCTGTGTCTCACGTAGTGTATGCTCCACAGTTGTTGTGGCCCCATACTTCATGCTCCACAGTTGTTGTGGCCCCATGAATACACATAACATAAAATATAATACGTACTCCACAGTTGTTGTGGCCCCACGATTATACGTAACATAAAATATAATACGTACTCCACAGTTGTTGTGGCCCCACGCATTATAAGTAACATAAATATAATACGTACTCCACAGTTGTTGTGGCCCCACGCATTATAAGTAACATAAAATATAATACGTACCACAGTTGTTGTGGCCCCACGCATTATAAGTAACAAAATATAATACGTACTCCACAGTTGTTGTGGCCCCACGCATTATAAGTAACATAAATATAATACGTACTCCACAGTTGTTGTGGCCCCACGCATTATAAGTAACATAAAATATAATACGTACTCCACAGTTGTTGTGGCCCCACGCATTATAATTAACATAAATATAATACGTACTCCACAGTTGTTGTGGCCCCACGCATTGACTAAAAGGATCTGAAGAGATAATAGTTTGTCTTCTTCTTTATGCTTCTCTATAAAATCAGTCTTAAACTTGACTTATCATGTATTTGATCTGAAACTGGACTTAACATAAACTTGGAATATTATTTAATTGTCTTGATTAATAACGTGCGTTAATACGTACTCCACAGTTGTTGTGGCCCCACGTATTCAAGTAACATAAAACATAATACGTACTCCACAGTTGTTGTGGCTCTCACGTAATGTATGCTCCACAGTTATTGTGGCCCCATACTTCATGCTCCACAGTTGTTGTGGCCCCATACTTCTTGCTCCACAGATGTTGTGGCCTCATGAATACACATAACATAATATATAATACGTACTCCACAGTTGTTGTGGCCTCACGAATTATACGTAACATAAAATATAATACATACTCCACAGTTGTTGTGGCCCCACGCATTATAAGTAACATAAAATATAATACGTACTCCACAGTTGTTGTAGCCCCACGCATTATAAGTAACATAAAATATAATACGTACTCCACAATTATTGTGGCCCCACGCATTATACGTAACATAAAATATAATACGTACTCCACAGTTATTGTGGCCCCACGCATTATAAGTAATATAAAATACAATACGTACTCTACAGTTGTTGTGGCCCCACGCATTATAAGTAACATAAAATATAATACGTACTCCACAGTTGTTGTGGCCCCACGTATTATACGTAACATAATGCAAGGCTGTATGTTATAAGTATGCCATATGATATATGTATGCCATGGAATATTTATGATTAAATTATATTTTATGTTACGTATAATACGTGGGGCCACAACAACTGTGGAGTACGTATTATATTTTATGTTACTTATAATACGTGGGGCCACAACAACTGTGGAGTACATATTATATTTTATGTTACGTATAATACGTGGGGCCACAACAACTGTGGAGTACGTATTATATTTTATGTTACTTATAATGCGTGGGGCCACAACAACTGTGGAGTACGTATTATATTTTATGTTACTTATAATGCGTGGGGCCACAACAACTGTGGAGTACGTATTATATTTTATGTTACTTATAATGCGTGGGGCCACAACAACTGTGGAGTACGTATTATATTTTATGTTACTTATAATGCGTGGGGCCACAACAACTGTGGAGTACGTATTATATTTATGTTACCTATAATGCGTGGGGCCACAACAACTGTGGAGTACGTATTATATTTTATGTTACTTATAATGCGTGGGGCCACAACAACTGTGGAGTACGTATTATATTTTATGTTACGTATAATTCGTGAGGCCACAACAACTGTGGAGTACGTATTATATATTATGTTATGTGTATTCATGAGGCCACAACATCTGTGGAGCAAGAAGTATGGGGCCACAACAACTGTGGAGCATGAAGTATGGGGCCACAATAACTGTGGAGCATACATTACGTGAGACACAGCAATTGTGACACGTAGAATACGTGGGGCCACAACAACTGTGGAGTACGTATTATGTTTTATGTTACTTGAATACGTGGGGCCACAACAACTGTGGAGTACGTATTAACGCACGTTATTAATCAAGACAATTGAATAATATTCCAAGTTTATGTTAAGTCCAGTTTCAGATCAAATACATGATAAGTCAAGTTTAAGACTAGATTTTATAGAGATAGCATAAAGAAGAAGACAAACTATTATCTCTTCAGAATCTATTTAGTCAAAAGAAATACAAGATATGCTGGACACGTTTTGTCAAAAGTTTTCTTACTAAGCCAGCAAGATTAACAGTAGTTTGTCCCTATTTCTCTAGTAAACGATGAACCTCTCTGTTATCTAGCCGATGTTGACCCTGTATCTGAATCCTTTCTCGTTCCAGCTCTTCTATTCGTGGTTGCAGATCATGAGCATACCAATCTGCAAATTTCTTCAACTCTTTGTTTTCTTGCTGTAGCCTTTTATTCTCTCTATCCTTTTTAGCAAGCTTCTGTCGTAACTCAGATATTTGGATGTTAAGATGATCAATCTCACTTACCCTCGCCATTAACCTCCGAGACATGATCGTAACAGAGGCAGCATATTGGCTACTGAGCATTCTTGATTCTGCAATAATCTCAGAATCAGCCCTACTAGAAGAATAGTTCTCTGCTCCTATCATGGTATTGACGACCTCAGGAGAGAAGATTGATGGTTGATGCGTCAAGGGTTCCTGATTCAAGTCTGGAACATTAGTGGAAGAGTTTTGCCCAGCCATTCTTTTGTTATGGAAAAACAAAACACAGGTCAAGAAGCGATGTTTTTTTTTTCCGATGGGTGAAATGATCCTGTTTCTTTATAGAAACTCAAACCTTCAATCACGGTTGTCAACAACATCAGGCGTATGTGTTCAAATTCACAGCCGACTAAATTCATAGAGTAGGCCTCGAGACTTTGCAGCACTTGTCGGGTCACGGACGGTCTCTTTTTTTCAACTATCTACAGTGTTTTAAGCGTGTTTTATGTTTGTACTATGCGTCGATTTCGAGGACGAAATCTTCTTTTTAGGAGGGAAGGATGTAACAGCCCGCTAAAATTTAGCTCTTATCTCCTCACCCTTCTCTTTCTTTTTCGCACATATTAGACAGCACGGACAATCAGTTTTGGATTCTTTCCCGACAGCAATCACTATCTCTCTCGCTCTCCCTACCAATCCATGCATAATTATCTTCCGAAATCACGTTACTTTGTTCTTCACCGACAACTGTAAAATCATGAACAGAATTATCCTAAGCGTTGTACCTCGATGGCGTATTCCGGATCTTATCCACCGGATTTCAAAGTATTAGATAAGCTTGTTTTTAAAGTAGCACAATTATAATAATTTAATGAGCTCTGAAAATATTATAATTGTGGATAATTACTTAGATTAAATATTTTAGTTGTTTTAAGATATTAAGAGGTTTAATTTTACGTTGAAAACTCTTATTTAAATTAAATGGTTTTATCCTCTTTGAGTGATTAAAGATACTTTATCATTTTAATAATGATGAAGAAATATTATTTTATAAACCTTAGTTTATAAAATAATAATCTATCTTAATTCCTCTCAGTGTTTATTTAAGTGTTTTATGCACTTTGATTAATTAATGATACTTTATCATTTTATATAATGATGAAGAAAATATTATTTTTATAAACCTTAGTTTATAAAATAATATTCTATCTTAATTCCTCTCAGTGTTGTAATTAAGTGTTTTATTAATTTAAATGATTTTATCATCTTCGATTAATTAACGGTACTTTATCATTTTAAATAATGATGAGGAAATATTATTTTATAAATTTTAGTTTATAAAATAATATTCTACCTTAATTCATCGTAGTGTTTTATTTAAAGTGTTTTATTTAAAATAAAACACTTACGCGTTTTCAAATCAGTGTTTTAACTCACCGTTGGATTATTTGAGGATCCCGAAGCGTAGGATTGAAGTTAATTACCCAGGCCCCTACCCTTTTTCCTTCACTTTTTTCTTTTTTCTTTTTTTTCTTCTTTCTTTTTCTCTCTCCTCTCTTTCCTCTCCTTCTTCCCCAAGCATGGCCAACGTACACGATGGCCTTCCTCCATGACCAATCGGTTTGAGCTTCCTACCGGCGCCACCTCCGGCCGCCGTGCCTCACCTCCCATACCGGCGTGATCTACTCCCTCCGGTGAACACTTTCCAACCGGTGGTGAGATAAACCGGCCACCCACTCTCTCTCCTTTCTCCTCTAAACATATGGGTCTTTAAGGCTTTTTCACCATTTTGGACCACCATACACGGCCAAATCAGCCACCAAGCACCACCAATGGATTCTACCTCATCAAGGGCTTCCTCCCCATGTCTTTCTTTTCCCCTAACTCTCACTCTTTCTCATATGGGTCTCTCAAATCACACTTTCGGTTCACCACCGTGCACCACCATACACGGCCACCCGTGGTGTTTCACCACCACCATCTTGTTCCTCTCATCCTCATGAACCTCTCCAAGAAATTTCATGACCAACGGAGCTTTGTAGAGCTCTCACTCTCTCTCACTCTCCAAGGCCGAAAATGGCTTCAAACGGCCGATCCGCCGCCGTCAGCCACCGTCCGACCACCACCTCGCCACCACAGCTCCACCACATGTTCATCTACCTTTCCCTAGCTTGCCATGAAGTTCTATGACATTTCGCTACCTCGCGTTTCCTCCCACCGTTCGGTTTTACTGTTCACGGCGTGATGCCGCCGTGCTCCGCCACCTTTGACCATCACAAGGCGACCATGAGCCTTCCAAGGCCACGCTTAGCTTTTCTCAGCCCCAAACTACCACTTTATGTGGTGGACAGCCACCGTACGCGGTGTTACCGCCACATACGTTCCTCCGACGCATGTTCGTGACGAGCAGCGAGCGACGCACGGGTTATCCCGTCGATGTGAAACCTCAAGTTGCCCGTGGTGTTGCAAGTGCTCACAATATAGCAATTGAGTTCAGAATTGAAAATCTTAAGGACTTGAGTGTTCCTCTTCCAGCTGTTGTGCAGTTCCTCGTGTTTCGCGCTCTATTCTCATAGAACGCGACGATCGAGGTAAGTTAGCCTCTAACTTACTATCAGTTTATATGTGTATGTATGTTATCATATATGCCATGTCATGCAATGTCATTACATGTTTATCTGTTACGCATGATTTATTCTCTCATGAATATTTATCTGTTACACAATCTTTTCTGTCATGCAAGGCTGTATGTTATAAGTATGCCATATAATACTGGGCACATATATATATATGCCATGGAAGTTTACGTAATTATATTTTAGTTAGTTACGTGGCCACAACAACTGTGGAGTACGTATTATATTTTATGTTACTTATAATGCGTGGGGCCACAACAACTGTGGAGTACGTATTATATTTTATGTTACTATAATGCGTGGGGCCACAACAACGTGAGTAGTTATATTTGTACTATGTGGCAACAACGTGAGTTATTATTTTATGTTACGTATAATGCGTGGGGCCACAACAACTGTGGAGTACGTATTATATTTTATGTTACTTATAATGCGTGGGGCCACAACAACTGTGGAGTACGTATTATATTTTATGTTACTTATAATGNGCATACTTATAACATACAGCCTTGCATGACAGAAAAGATTGTGTAACAGATAAATATTCATGAGAGAATAAATCATGCGTAACAGATAAACATGTAATGACATTGCATGACATGGCATATATGATAACATACATACATAAAATGTAGTTCCCTTACCCATCACACATACACAATAAACTGATAGTAAGTTAGAGGCTAACTTACCTCGATCGTCGCGTTCTATGAGAATAGAGTGCGAAACATGAGGAACTGCACAACAGTTGGAAGAGAAACACTCAAGTCCTTAAGATTTTCAATTCTGAACTCAATTGCCATATTGTGAGCACTTGCAACACCACGGGTAACTTGAGGTTTCACATCGACGGGATAACCTGTGCGTCGCTCGCTACTCGTCACGAACATGCGTCGGAGGAACGTATGTGGCGGTAACACCGCGTACGGTGGCTGTCCACCACATAAAGTGGTAGTTTGGGGCTGAGAAAAGTTAAGCGTGGCCTTGGAAGGCTCATGGTCGCCTTGTGATGGTCAAAGGTGGCGGAGCACGGTGGCATCACGCCATGAACAGTAAAACCGAACGGTGGGAGGAAACGCGAGGTAGCGAAATGTCATAGGACTTCATGGCAAGCTAGAGAAAGGTAGATGAACATGTGGTGGAGCTGTGGTTGCGAGGTGGTGGTCGGACGGTGGCTGATGGCGGCGGATCGGCCGTTTGAAGCCATTTTCGGCCTTGGAGAGTGAGAGCTCTACAAAGGTCCGTTGGTCATGAAATTTCTTGAAGAGGTTCATGAGGATAAGAGGAACAAGATGGTGGTGGTGAAACACCACGGGTGGCCGTGTATGGTGGTGCAACCGAAAGTGTGATTTGAGAGACCCATATGAGAAAGAGTGAGAGTTAGGGGAAAAGAAAGACATGGGGAGGAAGCCCTTGATGAGTAGACTCCATTAGTGGTGCTTGGTGGCTGATTTGGCCGTGTATGGTGGTACAAAATGGTGAAAAAGCCTTAAAGACCCATATGTTTAGAGGAGAAAGGAGAGAGAGTTGGTGGCCAGTTTATCTCACCACCGGTTGGAAAGTGTTCACCGGAGGGAGTAGATCACGCCGGTATGGGAGGTGAGGCACGGCGGCCGGAGGTGGCGCTGGTAGAAAGCTCAAACCGATTGGTCATGGAGGAAGGCCATCGTGTACGTTGGCCATGCTTGGGGAAGAAGGAGAGGAAAGAGAGGAGAGAGAAAAAGAAAGAAGAAAAAAAAGAAAAAAGAAAAAAAGTGAAGGAAAAAGAGTAGGGGCCTGGGTAATTAACTTCAATCCTACGCTTTGGGATCCTCAAATAATCCAACGGTGAGTTAAAACACTGATTTGAAAACGCGTAAGTGTTTTATTTAAAAATAAAACACTTTAAATAAAACACTACGATGAATTAAGGTAGAATATTATTTTATAAACTAAAATTTATAAAATAATATTTCCTCATCGCTATTTAAAATGATAAAGTACCGTTAATTAATCGAAGATGATAAAATCATTTAAATTAATAAAACACTTAATTACAACACTGAGAGGAATTAAGATAGAATATTATTTTATAAACTAAAGTTTATAAAAATAATATTTTCTTCATCATTATATAAAATGATAAAGTATCATTAATTAATCAAAGTGCATAAAACACTTAAATAAACACTGAGAGGAATTAAGATAGATTATTATTTTATAAACTAAGGTTTATAAAATAATATTTCTTCATCATTATTAAAATGATAAAGTATCTTTAATCACTCAAAGAGGATAAAACCATTTAATTTAAATAAGAGTTTTCAACGTAAAATTAAACCTCTTAATATCTTAAAACAACTAAAATATTTAATCTAAGTAATTATCCACAATTATAATATTTTCAGAGCTCATTAAATTATTATAATTGTGCTACTTTAAAAACAAGCTTATCTAATACTTTGAAATCCAGTGGATAAGATCCGGAATACGCCATCGCGGTACAACGCTTAGGATAATTCTGTTCATGATTTTACAGTTGTCGGTGAAGAACAAAGTAACGTGATTTACGGAAAAAGATAACACGTGATTTCGGTGAGGGTAGAGACAGAGAGATAGTGATGCTGTCGGGAAAGAATCCAAAACTGATTGCCGTGCTGTCTAATATGTGCGAAAAAGAAAGAGAAGGGTGAGGAGATAAGGCTAAATTTTAGCGGGCTGTTACATCCTCCCCTTCTAAAAAGAAGATTTCGTCCTCGAAATCGACACAAGTACAAACATAAAACACGCTTAAAACACTGTAGATAGTTGAAAAAAAAGAGTCGTCCGTGACCCGGCAAGTGCTGCAAAGTCTTGAGGCCTACTTTATGAATTTAATGCGGCTGGAGATTTAAACAGTCGCCTGATGTTGTTGACAACCGTGATTGAAGGCTTTGAGTTTCTATAAAGAAAAAGGATCATTTTCACTCCTCGAAAAAAAAAACATCGCTTCTTGACCTGTGTTTTGTTTTTCCATAACAAAAGAATGGCTGAGCAATTCTCTTCTGCTAATGTTCCAGACTTGAATCAGGAACCCTTGACGCATCAACCATCAATCTTCTCTCCTGAGGTCGTCAATACCATGATAGGAGTAGAGAACTGTTCTTCTAGTAGGGCTGATTCTGAGATTGTTGCAGAATCAAGAATACTCAGTAGCCAATATGCTGCCTTTGTTACGATCATGTCTCGGAGGTTAATGGCGAGGGTAAGTGAGATTGATCATCTTAACATCCAAATATCTGAGTTACGACAGAAGCTTGCTAAAAAGGATAGAGAGAATAAAAGGCTACAGCAAGAAAACAAAGAGTTGAAAAAATTTACAGATTGGTATGCTCATGATCTGCAACCACGAATAGAAGAGCTGGAACGAGAAGGGATTCAGATACAGGGTCAACATGCAGATAACAGCTGAGGTTCATCGTTTACTAGAGAAATAGGGACAAACTACTGTTAATCTCGCCGGCTTAGTAAGAAAACTTTTGACAAAGCGTGTCCAGCATATCTTGTATTTCTTTTGATTAAAAAGATCTGAAGAGATAATAGTTTGTCTTCTTCTTTATGCTATCTCTATAAAATCAGTCTTAAACTTAATCCAATTTGCATCAAAACTTATTCTCATCTCTATAACTCATCTGCATTCCTTCAACATTCTCGCCTTAAGTTTTCAATTCTTTTCTCAATGGCTCATTCTTCTAACATTTCTCTAGATTCATCAATGAGGTATTCAGCACCTCAACCTCATGTACTTTCTGCAGCTGCCATTGGTGCCATGTTGCAGCAAGAAAATACTAGTATGGCTAATAAGTCAGACTCCGATGCTATCTACGACTTGGTGAGTCTTGGGACTCGCTACTCATCCTCTATTGTTGCTTTTTCCCAGCGGGTACAAGCCAAAAACCATGAGGTTGAAAGGCTTAAAGAACAAATTGCTGTACTTCAACGAATTGTTCAAGAGTCTCACACAAGGGAAGGAGTCCTTCGGCAGAAGAATAAACAGTTGAAATCTCTATTGGATTCTTCATTCCGCTTGCTAGTTCCCATGAATAGGGATGACATGATATTGTATGAAGAGAATGAGCGTCTCCAACATGAGGCTAAGAACCTCAAGTTTATGCAAAACCATTTAAAAAAAAAATCTCTCTATTTTTATGAACTCTGGTTTATCCTTTAAGAGATATTCATAACATGCTTCATACCTATTTCTTTTCTAATCATTCATAATCTATCTTCTCGTAAGGTTTTGTGAATATTTCTGCTAACTGATCATGTGTGTTTGTGAACTTTAATACTATATCGCTTTTCTGCACATGATCTCGAAGAAATTCAAGCCTAATGAAGACTAAATTCTCAAGCCTAGTATTTGGTGCATTTCCTAAGGACATGTGGATTTATAACCCAGAGACGTATTGCTCTGATATCACCCTATGACGCCCCCAAATTCCGCTTGGGATTGAACGGACATTTGAAGCATCGGGACATGCAACACAAGGTTACCTGCCCCCGTTCATGACATATAAGATGCAATGTTCCTAACATGCATCTTGCATTATGCAATATTCGCAGCGGATAATTTTTTTCTTTAGCAATACTGTGCACCAAACTAAAATATCCCAAATACTTGAAACATATTTCATACATAAATGCATACTAAATAGCCGTGATCACCACACTAGTCCAAAATGGTTGTGATCAAAAGAATACTTGAGATACAACTCCAAAAGTACAAGTAGTAACTTAAGTGAAATACTATGCCATCATCAACATCGCACCGTGGCCTAGTCGACCGTGTTCAGTTGGTCAGATTCCAATTCTTCTTCGGTTCCTGTAACAAGATCTACCATTCGGGGGGAATGGTAGTTGGGACTACCACAGTGAGATTTGATTACAAATCTCAGTAAGTTAACATAAAACTCACACACAGGTTAAAGATGCATGCATGGCAGGGAAAGCATAAATGCATAAGTATAGTCGTACATAAGCATAGCATAACTTGACATATAGCATGACATAACCAGNATGCGTGGGGCCACAACAACTGTGGAGTACGTATTATATTTTATGTTAATTATAATGCGTGGGGCCACAACAACTGTGGAGTACGTATTATATTTTATGTTACTTATAATGCGTGGGGCCACAACAACTGTGGAGTACGTATTATATTTTATGTTACTTATAATGCGTGGGGCCACAACAACTGTGGAGTACGTATTATATTTTATGTTACTTATAATGCGTGGGGCCACAACAACTGTGGAGTACGTATTATATTTTATGTTACTTATAATGCGTGGGGCCACAACAACTGTGGAGTACGTATTATATTTATGTTACTTATAATGCGTGGGGCCACAACAACTGTGGAGTACGTATTATATTTTATGTTACTGTATAATACGTGGGGCCACAACAACTGTGGAGTACGTATTATATTTTATGTTATGTGTATTCATGGGGCCACAACAACTGTGGAGCATGAAGTATGGGGCCACAACAACTGTGGAGCATACACTACGTGAGACACAGCAATTGTGACACGTAGAATACGTGGGGCCACAACAACTGTGGAGTACGTATTATATTTTATGTTACTTGAATACGTGGGGCCACAACAACTGTGGAGTACGTATTAACGCACGTTATTAATCAAGACAATTGAATAATATTCCAAGTTTATGTTAAGTCCAGTTTCAGATCAAATACATGATAATCAAGTTCAGATCAAGTTCATGTTATGTTATGCTCACTACATGTTATGTTCATGTTCATGTTATGTTCCAAGTTCAGTTCAATATGTTATGTTCACGTTATTATGTTCATAGTTGTCATGTTATGTTCAAGTTCTTATTTATGTTATGCATGTTTACGTTCATGCTATATTTCAAGTCCATGTTATGTTTCACGTTCATGTTATGTTGTTTGTTCATGTTATGTTTTAAGTTTAAGTTCATGCCATGTTAAGTCAAGTTCAGTTCACGTTTAAGTTCTGGTTATGTCATGCTATATGTCAAGATATGCGTAAATATCAAGACTCAAGGCTATAGAAAAAATCCCAAGCCGATTGCCCAACATCCAGAGTCCAGACTTATATTTTAAGCCCATGCACGTCATCTCTTTCTTCATCGGGATTTCTACAGTATATATATATATATATCTACAAAATGCTAAAGCTCCTGAATTCGGGAGCCAAAAAATCTACCGAATCTTTTTATTTATTTTTATTTACTTATTGATTAAGTAAATTTTTTTAATTGATGTTGTAACTTTTTTTTAAAATATTTAAGAATATAAAAAAATGAATAAAAAAATCAAAAATTTATAGTATTTAATTAATTTTGAGAAAATGTGCTAAGAGGCCAATGTTAGAATGACAATTGGCATCATGGATATTTTTTTGATACATTTGGGGAGGGGGGTTTTGAACTCCAGATTTTCATTTTGGAGGTTGAGAGTAATGTCAATCAGCCGCCTTTGGTGGCATAATTGATATTTTGTCACCTTATTAGACTAAGTAATTTGGGTTAAATTTTTTATGGACTTAGGAAGGCCCAAGAAATTGGTTTATCCTTAGCTCAAGCTCTTTGGGTATAAAGGCTTAGGGCACTCAGGCCTTAGGCCCAACTTGATGGACTTAAGACTTTAGGGTTCTAATTCAATAAGGATGTAATGGTGTAAGGATAAGATGTTAAAAAGTCTTATTAGACCCAACTTGGGAGATATAAAGTTTTAAACCTTTCTTGGAGAATACTAGAAAATAGGCCTATTGTAAATAACATAAAGCCATTGGGCCTAACTTAGTAAGAGCGAAGGCCTTAAACCCAACTTGGAAAATATAAGATTTTAGGCCTCACTCATTGGACACAAGACTATGGGCCTAACTTATTAGACCCAACTTAGTAAGCATAAGGCTATTGGGCCTAACTTAATAAGATTAAAGACTTCGGCTCAATTGAGGAAAGTCCCAAAGTTTAGGACCTAACCTAGTAGGCCTTTGAGGCCATAGATAGGCCCCACAAATCTGAAACAAAGGCCTCCCGATCAACTCACACCCAAAGCCTATGAACCATCAACTCACACTCATGGCCTTTTTAAGCCCAACAAGGCCCAAAGTCTTATTTTGCTTATTTTCACTCTTCAAATTGAAGCCCAATACACCATACCATGGCTTTCCTTAAGCCCATAGCATACCCTAAGTGTTTCCTTGAACCGAAATTAAGTTTTGAAATTTGGTTAGAACCATTAATCAATTTACCTATAATTAGTGGTCTTTAAACTTTGTTTTAAGCTTAATTTTCTTTCTTCATCCTTTTAACCTTTTTGATCTGAAATTTTCTTGTTTCATTAATCAATCATATCATTATTAGATCATATTAGGGCCCTATATAATCCTCCACACATGTCATTAAGGAAAATGACATATCAAACCCCAAACTACACCAATTGGCACACATGTGTGCACTTTGTGTGCAATGGACAATTTTGCCCTTAAGCCCAATATTTTTGTGCCTTTTTCTCAAGGGTACTATGGTTTTTAAACACCTCATGAGACCCCTTTAAATCCAGACTAAGCCTTGGCTGAATTTGGTTTCAAGAACCAAATCACCAAAACTGATTTCACCTTGGGCACTAGTTGGATGAGAACCAAGATGGTTGAATTTCAACCTCATTTCTACCCATGACTGAGCCACCACCCCATGCCACCACTCATGCCTCTTTACCCACCTGAGAAAGGCACTCAATGATGGTAATTATGCCCACAAACAAGACCAAGAGGATGGGATAAAGGAGGGATCAAAATTTGGACAACTTTGAAGTAAAACAAAAACTTTGGCTTGCTTATCTTGTGGATTTTTGTCTCAAAAGTCTGAATCAAACAACCCCTGCACCCATGGATGTCTTCTAGCTCTTGCCCATGATGAAATGATGACACTTTAGGTCACTATTTAGCTGACCAAGACATGAAAAATCTGGAAAATGCAATCAACACTCCACCTCCCACCTTCACTACTCACATTCACTTCCTTGGAGCCAAAACCAACATCCCCTCCCCCTTTGTTGCCTATAAAAAGCCGCTCCACCCCCTCATTTCCTCCACACCTCTTCTCCAAGCCTTCTCTTGAGTCTTGAGAGCATTTCTCCCCCTTAGTGAGCAACAGAGTGAAATCGTGTGCAGTTCTTGAGAGTTCTTAAGTGTTTTTGGTGTTCTTGTGTTGGAAGCTTTAGTGGGCCACGAAAATTGTAAGTTTTCTTGCCCTAGATCTTAGTTTACATGTCAAGTATTTTTTTTTTCAAGTGTTGGAACGAATTTTGGTTGAGTTTAGAAAATGTTACCGTGTTTGATTCTAAACTCATTAAGAATAGTTTAGGAGTTTAAATTGTTTTAAGTGAAAATTTTGATTATGGCGTGTCTTAGCATTTTATGATATGATTTATTAATGTCTTAGAATGATCATTGAAGGTTTGAATTTGAAATTAGAAGCATGCCATGATAAGTTTTAATTCTATCTTGTGTTGATCATCAAGCATGCTTGGTTTTTAATTAAGTTATGATTAAGGCATGAAGTTTTGATTTATTCATCTAGGATTGATCATTAAGCATTTAGAAAGCCTTGTGATTGGGATAAGAATAAAAATACATTTTTTTGGGTGAATTTTGGAAACATGCCTTTATGATTTAGGTTAAGAGTATCATGCTTGATTAAAAACGGATTAGTGAAGATTAAGGTTTTCAGCCATGATTTATGTTTTGAGATGAACTTGCTCACCAAAGAATTTGCTTCTATCATGTCATTAAGGACTATAGTGATTAGTTGTGATTTAAGAAAATTGTATATAAATGCATTCATAGGGATCAATAGTTGAAAGTACACTAAGGCATCAACTAGAGTGCATGCCCCGGGTTGTGTATGTTTGAGCTAGTTTCACTTTTAATTTTACAATTATAAAGGTATAGATGGTTTTATAATATGAAAAATATAAGGTCCATGAAGTTTGGTTAAATTTGAGATTTGTTTGTAAATAGTGAAAGATTTAGGCCTTAGTGGCAATTTTTGAGAGTTTAGGGATATTTTTGTAAATGCCCATCTTCGAAACCTTTTGATTATGAACATCTTCTATAGTTGCATAAATCCTAATTTAGTACAAATTTGATTTCAGCCGTTACAATATTTCCAAACTTGAGAAGTTTGTAAGTTAGCCTCTAACTTACTTTTAGATAATTTGTTTATTATTCTTGTGTAAACGCCACATTCATATTAAATGTCATTTTGAGCATGAAACATCATATGATACATCATTGAACATTTGATTACTTGCTTACATGACATGTGAAATTTTCACCATTTTAGCATATTACATCTATAAATGTCATTTTCACATGAAAGCTTGCTACATATGCACATGTCATGAAATACATTTTTCAAGTATAGCATGAAAATAATTTTTGTTACGATCCCAAAGGGTAGGATGGGAATTATCCTAGTGGAACTCGTTTGTCCACTTTGGAGTGTTTAAGAATGGAGTGGTAACCCATTTGTTGACGAATAACAGTCAATGAGTTTCGAATGAGTTCTTTTTAAAGAACACTGGAGTGAAATCAAATGTTATGACACCTAAAGTTGGTGGGTGTATATGTTATGATGTTATGTTATTTTACCAATTCATTGAGAACAATGTCTGCAGAAAAAGACATAGTGTCAACATTAGTTGTACTACGGTTATCGACAGATGCTCATAGTGTATATGGGGAACCGTGTTGCTACCATACGTATGTTAATAACAATGAAATGTTATGATTTTTGAAAGCAATGAGGTATGAAATGTTCACTTTCGAAATCTCATGTTCTTAAAATGAGAAAGTGAAAATGTTATGAGAAAATGCATCAAAGTTTTTTGAAAATGTTGAGGAATCTGGATGGGAGACAAATTACGGACTTTTATGCACATTATTGCATGCATCTCATATTTATTATTAATCAGGCATATCTTATCTTTGTGCAAGTTGGTTGTTTAACTTACTGAGATTTTAAGTAAATCTCACCCTTGTGGACCCACTATCATGTCCCTCAGAATGATAGAAGTTGTGTCAGGATCGGTAGAGAATGAACAGGATGGACCACTGGATACAAATGGTTGAAGATGAGCTAAGCCTTGAGCGAAGACAAGATAAAAATTTGATGCTCTTAAGCATTGAATCTTCATACTTCAGAGTGTATGAAAGAGTTGATCTAACTTGGATTAAATATTCTGTATTAAGGAAATGCTATCTTTAAGTTTGAGCTTATGATTATTAATATTATTGGGATGTTTAGTTCATTATAGCATAAATTTTTATAAGTCAACATATTTTCCGCTGCAATTATTGCATATTGTTAGTTGCATACTAGCATACTAGGATGCATTGCATGTTAACTATCATGAACGAGGATATATAATCTTGTGTTGCATGTCTCGATGCTTCAAGTTTCTGTTCCATCCCAAGTGGAGGTCGTGGGCGTCACACTCGCCGCCATAAAACTCCTGCAAGTTAACATTCATTTCAAATCAGCTCCACCACGCATTGCTCACATCTAGAGCCAGCTCTCCTCCATCCAAGGTTTGAACCACATGAAATAAGCTAAAACGACCACAAAACACTAGGGGTGTAACCGGTCCGGTTCGGTCCGGTTTTGGATAAAATTTAGGACCGAACCGATATGTACCGGTTTTGCATTTTTCAAAACCGATTACGCACCGATTACCCTCCTAAACCAGTAATCCGGTTTTACCGATTTCCGGTCCGGTTCAGTCCGGTTTTACCGGTTTTAATGTACTATATTATATATTATATAATATATACAATATAGTATATTATAATATATAATACTATAGTGATAATATATTGTAGTATATTATAATATATATTATAATTGTATTATAGACTATAATGATATATTAGAGTATATTATAATATATAGTGATATAGTATTAGTATAACTATTAATATGCACTATATAATATTAGTATAACTATTAATACGATAAGCAAAATGATATAAGATTTTAAAACTTAATGCTATATTAATTAGTAATTTATCATATAATACAAAACTATTTTATATATAGTTATATATTATATATAAATATTATATACAATATAAAAAATTAATATATATATATAAATTGGTCCGGTCTGGTCCGGCTCGGTTTTATAAAAAGAAAAATTGAAACCGGACCGATTTTGACCGGTTTTAAGAAAACTAAAACCAGTACCGGACCGAACCAACCTTGGGACCGGACTGATGCCATCGGTTTGGTCTGGTCCGATCCGGTTTACCAGTTTATCGGTTTTTTTTTACACCCCTACAAAACACCTATGTTTGGTACACCAAAAACATAGCAAAATTCATACTCATGGTATGGCATCGGGAGCATTTCAAAACGACACAAACCTTAGTACAGACACAAACCACCACCAAAGCACGTCGCAGCAGCCACAGACAAGAAGCCCAAAGCCAATTTTAGAAAGCCCACGTCACACTCATTTTCTCCCGTCTTAAACTGCCATAAAAATTAGAGCACCCCAATCCAGGCATAACCATTTCCCTCACCACCCCATGCACAATAGTAAGGCCTAAGGACCTTCACCACCTTCCTTTGCCACACTAACGTCCAGCAGAGAACCATGATCGTGTTCAATAGAAGCCGACGAGCCTCCACCACAGTTCAACTAGCCTTAGATCCATCGCACATAAATTTCCTTGTAGTCTCTCAAAAGCTTTTGTTGCTGTCAATCACACCCAGCCTTCCAAACCCACCAGCACATGTCCTCTGCTACTCCACGCCGCAATAGTCATGGTGGCCTTCACCATAAGCCAACTCCACAAAAGTCCCAAACTGATGGTATCGAGGTCACTCACGAAGGGAACCAACCACTGAAGTCGATTCCACACATGGCCAACTTCCAGATGGCCCAAGTTTCACCCAACTCATTGTTGCCGCCGTTGGACGTAAGTCCATCTTGTTCCGCCACCGTCGAACTACAACCATAGCACCATGAATATTGCATGGCCAGCCACCAGCTCCATCCTCCTCTCTCAGCATTGCACCATTATTCCTCTCGAAGTTTGTTCCTATCATCAATATTCATCTGGCCACCCATGTTGTCCCTTCTTTTTTCCACGGTGCCCTCTGTCTCCTTGGGTAATAAGCTACGGAGTGAGATTCAGGATCACCATAGTTCAGCTTATATAAATTATTATTAGAGCCAATTCTTTGACAGCCATTCTTATGTACCACTCATGTCATATGCAAGCATGTCACCCCGTATAGCACACGATCATGTCATTCGGCATCATGTTTAGATTTAGAAATTTATGGTTATTTATATCAGTATGTATATCATGCATCTCACATAGCACAAGACACATAAACTATCTTTAAGTTAAAATGCAAGATAAAATTAGCTAATGAGTAAATCAGATGGTCATTCAGATGCATTGTACCAATGTAGTTTCAGGGTAGGCATGCAAGTCATGGATTCAAACAAGTGTGGTCCACTGTAGTACATCAAAGTACCGCACAGTCGACTTCCTTTCCTGCAATAGGGGAAGTTAATGCACAATCTTGCACACAAGTTAAATATGTTGGCTAGTTAGATTAGTCAGATAAATAAGATATGTCAAAACAATCAGTTAATTCAGATAAATCAAAACACGTCATGCATAACATAAGCATCAGTATGATCAATCATGATTTTCAGCTCAGCATGAAAACTTTTATGAAAACCTTACGTTTATTATGTTTACATGTGATAGATTTCTTACTAAGTCTTCCACTCATTTTATTTTTATTTCATTTTTTAACCACTAAGGTGATGTTGATGATCATTACGAGCTGGCGGGCCAAGTTTAGAAAGAGCTAACTATGAACTTAGTGACTTTATTGTTTGACTGTCTTTTCCATTTCAATTGGTTTGGGATTATGATTATGTTTGGTGTAAGACATGGTTTATTTTATCAACTCTTTTATATGATAAACAATGTTTATTTAACTGTGCAAGTCTCTTGCCTTGATATTTTATGAAAGTACGTGACATCCCTAACCCTAGGGAAGGGAGTGTTACACACATTCACCTAATCAATATGTGATTTGTCATTTTTTCTATTCTATCTTAATACTTAAATATGAGTGTATTTAAATAGAAGAACAAAAATGAAAAATCACATATTGATTAGATGTAGGTATGTGGTGTAAGACTTTCTTGTAGCATTTCTTCAAGTTAGATAGACAGAATCAACATTAAGGGGGCAAATCTTGAATTTATCATAGCATAAGTATATTTCTTAAAAAGAAATTACACAGTGAGCAAATTTTAATCAGGTTAAAACACATGAGACAAATTTCAATTGAAATAAAGTGCATGGAAAAATCTTAATTAGAACAAAACATTAAAAAAATAATCAAATTTTTAATGAAGTATGATGATGAATTTCAAGAAGATGTTTCATCCAAATGCATAGGGCTGTAATTGAGACGAATTTGAGCGAGTGGTATCCAATTAAACTCAGCTCGTTTATTAAAAAAATAGGCCTGAACTTGGCTCTAGACTTTTTTCATTTTCAAACTTGACACTTTCGCTCAAGCCAAACTTTATACAAATATATTAACTAACTTAACTGAGTCAAATAAACTTTATGTGTTTGTATCCTTTAATGATAGAGTAGGGGTGTAAAAAAAAAGAAGATAAATGAGTAAATCAGATCGGACCTGACCAAACTAGTGGGATCGGTCTGGTACCAGTTTTATTTTTCTTAAAATCGGTCACAATCGGTCTAGTTTCAATTTTTTTTTTCTAAAACTGGACAGAACCGGTTTATATATATATTTTAATTTTTTATATTGTATATAATAATTATATATAATATATAACTGTATTAAATTTTAAAATCTTATATCATTTTATTTATTGTATTAATAGTTATACTAATACTATATCACTATTTATTATAATATACTATAATATATAATTATATTATATATTATATTATATCATTATAGTCTATAATACAATTATAATATATATTGTAATATACTACAATATATTATCACTATAGTATTATACACTATAATATACTATATTATATAATATAGTACATTAAAATCAGACCGAAAATCGATAAAACCGGAGTACCGGTTTAGGAGGGTAACCGGTGCGTAATCGGTTTTAAAAAATGCAAAATCGGTGCATACCGGTTCGGTCCTAAATTTTGTCCAAAACCGGACCGAACCGGACCGGTTACACCTCTATGATAGAATCTCATTTTTTATTCACATACAACGTATTTAAAAACAATACTACTACATACAAGCACAAAGTTTGGAATGCCTTTTCTTGTTCCTCGCATTGTAATGGTCTTAGAGCATACATGGAGGTGAATAGCATGGTTGACATTGGATTCCATGGCCCTAAGTTCACCTGGTCCAATAATAGGCAGGGACTAAGGAACATTAGAGAAAGGCTTGATATAAGAGTAGCAAATCCCTTATGGATGAATCTTTTGCCAATTGCCAAATGTTACTCTTCAACATCTTCCCATTAGTTCATCTAATCACTCTCCCATCTTTTTGGATACTTTGGGAAGAAAGTACATAAAACTCCTTTAAGTTTAAAGAATTTTGGATCAAGGATCCAACTAGTCAAATGGTTGTTCAAAAAGCATGGAATACCTTCATTGTAGGAACCCTTGATTTCATTCACTCCAAAAAAATTAAAAGAGGTCAAGAAAGTTCTAAAATCTTGAAACAAAAACCACTTTGGCAATATCAGTTTTCCATTTAAAACGTGACTCAAGCACTCTCTCAAATCCAATCCAATGACCCCCCCAATCAAGACATGAACATTGAAGCTGACCTCAAAGAACAACTCGTTGAGCAGCTAAGGAGAGTAGAAATTCTATGGAGACAAAAATCTAGATTGCAATGGTTGACTATTATTTAGGGGTGAGTATCGGCCGGTTCGGACCGGCCATTTTTGGACCAGACCGAATGAGTCCGGTCCCATCCCGGTCCAATTTTGGGAGGACCGACTAAATTCGGTCCGGTCCCGATCCAAGGGATTTCTACCCCGGACCAGACCGAATAGAAATTTAAAAAAAAATTATTATTTATATATATTATTTATATAATAGTTGTATATAATTAATTATATATGGTATAAAAAAATATTAATAGTCTAATAAAAAATATTAATAGTCTAATATAGATTGTAGTTATACTTATACTAATATAGTTATACTAAATCATTATAACTAATACTTCAACAATAGCTATAGTGACCTATACTAATAGTCTACTATTAATACTAATATACTATTATATAATTTATATACGTTATACTAATCACTATAATTAATACTATGTATAGCTATATAGTATATTTATCACTATAATTAATATAATTTAATTATCACTATACTTATATTTAATTAATATAATTATCACTATACTATAATTTATATAGTTATACTAATCATTATAGTTAACACTTATATAGTTATACTAAAGCACTGATTCACCATAACTAATATTACTAATATATAGCTATATTAATGGTCTAATACTATTATAATTTATATAGTTATACTAATCATAATAAGTTAATAACTAAATCACTAGAAATATAACTATATATATTTAGTATGAATGTATTATTATATTCTTTAATATATAACTATAATATATAGTACTAGTATATATTAATATATTATAAGAGTTATAGTATAAATATAATATAGAAATTATAATATACTAAATCACTATAACAGTATAACTAATACTAATATATAGTTATACTTATAATCTACTATTATATAGTTATACTAATCACTATAATTAAAACTAATATATAGCTATACAGTATACTTATATAGTTGTACTAATACTATTAGTCTATTATATAGTCTAAGACTCTCAATTCTAATATAGGCTATATAGCTATAACTAATACTAATATTTATATTAATACTAATAATGTAGAATATAGTTATACTAACTAACTGATTCAACATAACTAATATTACTAATATAATATAGCCAAATTGAATTACTAATAGTCTAATACTAATACAATTATATAGTTATACTAATCATAAATTCATAATGACTAAATCATTATAACTCTATAACTATATATATTTAGTATCAATATATTACTATATTCTTTAATGTATAACTATTAACTATAACATATAGTACTAGTATAACCGATCAAAAAAAGTTATAGTATAAATTATAATATATCATATATTTGTAAATTTATAATAGTATTAGTATAGTTAGCTTAATATGTAATATGTTAGTATTAAATCATATAATAATTTATTAACATATTATAAAAGTTATAGTATAAATTATAATATATCATATATTTGTAAATTTATAATAGTATTAATATAGTTAGCTTAATATGTAATATGTTAGTATTAAATCACTATAACTACATAGAGTATTAGCAATAGGAGTATTACTATTATAATATTAATACTATTATTTAATATGGTATTACATATAGTATTACTATCATTACGTATAGTTATTAGTTATAGTATTAGTACTAATATAGTTATTAATACTAATAGACTAAATAGTATTAGTTATTAGTATTACATATAGTTACATATATTACTATTATTACTATTACTATTACATATAGTTACATATATAATTATCACTATTACTATTATTACATATAGTTATTAGTTATAGTATTATTACTAATAGACTAATAGTATTAGCGTATTACTAATATATATATATAATAGTATACTATATGTATATATATTAAATATATCACAATAAAATTATATAAGTATTAAACAAAATTTCATTGGTTAAAAAAAAAAAAAAAGTAATAGGGTGGACCGAACGGACCGGACCGGTCCTTAGGAAGTTTGGTCCGGTCCAGGGTGGGGAAACCCTGGACCGAATAGGTCCGGTCCGGTCTGTAAAACCTCCCCGAACCGGACTGGACCGAACTCGCCCTTACTACTATTGACCCCAACACTAAATTCTTTCATGTGACGCCCCCAACTCCCACGTACGGACACGTGGAAATCGAGACGTCGGGATGATGACAACACGGGTCACACATCCCATCGCCAAGTGCCAAAAGTGTGTGTATATGCAATATGTGTACAAATAAAAACACAAAGCGGATAGAAAAGCCATATAACTAAGTACCAGAATTTTTGTTTAATTATGAACCAGTTTAAAACAAGCGTAAATAAATATCACATGTTCAACAACGTCTCAAATCCAAATACATACCAATAAAAACAACAAATATAATATATAAACAACACTCCAAATTACTTCTCTGGTGGAGCCGTCTCCTCGGGCTTAGCCTCCTCATCTTCTACATTTGCACCAAAATCTACGGTACCAAAAATGGTACCGCAGGTAAGTAATAATCCAAACGACGCAAGATAAAAACATATTAAAACCACCACAATATGCATGAAAGTATGCCCAATGCACATGTCTCAAAAACCACATTTTTCCACGCACGCCAAAAGTCTCATTTGGCCCAAAAACCTTTCCTTTAAATTTTCCTCACCATTATCCCAGATAATGGCCCAAAAACCAGTCTCGCCATTTTCCCAGAAAATGGCCCAAAATCCAAGTCTCAAAACCATTTTCCATTTTTCCTTAATCGAATGCACCATGACCTCCCCTAAGGGTCATCTGCAAGCCCTGACTCCCTTCGTCACACCATGGGTAACGACCATGCATGTGACTTTGTAACGAGCGATGTCCAGTTCCGCGCCCTGCGCGTTTGTAGCCAAGCATCCTCTAACTCAACAACCCAGGGGACGTCACTCAGTATATTGTGCTCCCGAGTGACCAGAGGAGCTCCACCGAGATAATACCCCATCTCGGCTTGGGGTCGTGATACACATGCACCCAAAATCCATTTAACTCATGAAAATCCCATTTTCAATAAAATGCACATGAATATGCATGCACAATGCCATGCAATTAAAATCACACAAATTAAGCAACATATCACAAACATCAATAACAACCAACAAACAACTCCTTCCTCAATTCCAACCGACCCCCGACTCCTCGGACTCAGTCCGGAATAACCAACCAGATCACAAATAATTATTGTAAAGACAACAATATATTTAAACCTAAAACGAAGTTTGGAAAATACTTACAGCGCTATATATTAATTTTCAATGGATCGGTGCTCAACAAATGATGAAGGAAAAGCAATGTTACAGTGAAATTTCACTGTGGTCGTGGGTTGTAAAATACCCACTTTTGAACTGGGACAAACCAAAGCTTGAGATTGATAGGGAATGGCTTAGGGGTGTTTATGAAGCTAGTGGAAGTGGAGTTTGGCGGTGGGTGGCGGCGAAAATGGCGGTGGAAGGGCTTAAACGCCTAAATCGGAAACTAGCTCGTGGGAGCTGCTCCGGCGAAGGATCGAGGCCGACAATGGGTGAGTTAGGACGGCAAGGAGCCGGTGATGAAGTGGTGAAGAGGTGGTGGCCGGAGGTGGAGCGACGGAGGCAAATCGGGGCTAAAACCGTGCGGCTTAGACGTGCTTTTCTGGCTAAACGGCGGCACGGTTGGGGATGAAATTTGGTGGGGTGGTTCACCGGAGGGAGGGGAAGAGAACGGCGGTGGTGGTGTGTAGCACGGCGCAGGCGAGCGGCGGGTCTGGGCGGTTGGACGCTCGGCGTGAGGGAGAGGAGAGAGAGAGAAAGAAATCGCACGGGGAGGGGCCAACGCACGGGAAGAAAGGAATTAAAAAAGAAAGAAAAGAGAAAGAAAAGAGAAAAAGAGAAAAGAGAAAAGAGAAAAGAAGAGATGGAGGAAAAGAAATGAGGTCCAGTCCTCACCTCTGGAGTCCAACAACTGATCCAACGTAAAGCTAAAATATAATAAATAACTAGTAAAAACTAACTATTTAATTTTAAATCCAAAGACAAGCTAAAATAAATTAAACAGCAAATTAAAATCAACAGCAATTAAAATCCAATTAAAATCTGATTATTTAAAATAAAAGAACTATTATTTTAATTAAATTAAAATATTCCTTCAGTGAAAATACACTTAAAAACGGGGTATTACATTCTCCCCCCCTTAAAATAAATTTCGTCCTCGAAATTTGTGAGATCAAATATCAGCGCCAAGCAGGATACAATACGCAACTCAGAATATACTTGAGAAAATCATACCATCAGCCATTTCCACACAAGTATGATTAAAGCTCTCTCCAATTATACTCCTAAAGTAATTCCATCATATTCGTACTAGTCTCCCAACAACGCATCACGTCTAGAACTCCTAAAACGGCCACGTAAACCGAAATCACCATATCGTCAAGAACTTCAAAACCACACTCAAGTAAATTCCAATAATTGTTACTTCTTAGAATGAATTGTATTAACCTCAATCAACTCTTATGTTATATCATCGAAACTTTCATTGTATACTACACCTTGGTAACCTAATAGCCACTTCTTAAATTAACCATCAGTAAGCATAATTTGCCCAACCAAAATATTACTCTCCAATTACAAGTACCTTTATTGTATTCCACAAGTTGGTAACCATTTAGTTACTTCCGAAGTAAACCATCAATAAGTATAAATTACACAACCAAA
This sequence comes from Carya cathayensis, assembly GCA_011037825.1. Classification (NCBI taxonomy): domain Eukaryota; kingdom Viridiplantae; phylum Streptophyta; class Magnoliopsida; order Fagales; family Juglandaceae; genus Carya; species Carya cathayensis. The sequence continues at coordinate 47,931 of QGSO01000743.1, read as the reverse complement.
TTATTAATCTTCCATCAAAAGTTCGAATCACTACTAATTCTTCAAAATTCACACAAAGTTTGAATACCTAATTACCTCCAAAAAATCACGCTTCCATGCGCACTTTGATAACTCGCCAAGATGCAAAAAGACTGTCCTCATAAATCATCACCATTGAGTACAACTAACTCAATGCCTGAAAATTAAGAAATCATTTACCCCACTTCAATAGAAAATAAAATACCTCCAATACCAAGAATTATTATTCACTCATCATTTGGCTCTTGCTGCTTTAATCAAAATCAACATTCCACAAAAATACATCCCTTGATTAATGACAGAAATCAATACCAATCAACATGAACCCCCAAATTGATAACACGTAACATCATACCAAAATGCACCTGTCTCTTCTAAAGATAAGGGACATATTCAAGAAGCCTCAAGTCCTTCCCAGCCAACTAATAAAGCACTTATAACTCCTACCCAACAACTTATACTTTCAAGATCACCTAAATTCTAAATATCGTCTAATTTAGAGATGACTAAATTCACTATGAACCACGATTGAATTCACCATAACCTTAATGAACCCTTCTTGGAACTCGCTTACCTACTTCTATTCTCATAACCCTAATATTAGCACAACTATTTCCTTCAATTGCATACAAAATTAAATCTCAAGATAAGCCATGCTGTTCAAATCTCCAATCCATCAAACTATTGCACTACCCTCCTGACTCCTACTGCTTATTACCTCACGTACCTGTTTAGGCTAATCACCATTGATTCCCAAGCTTCCACTTTCAAGATTTTATTATCCACTACACATGGCGACCCAACAATCTCTCTTCAAGTTAAATAAAAATGTCTATAATTCTCCCAACTCGACACTCAAACTCCAAAGGAAAGTATAGCCTCAAAACTTAAATTCCTATGTGACCTCAAGTCACAATTAATTCTTGAAGATAGTCTCAACAATTAATGCCAACTATCACTCCAATTGGTAACCCACTTCAACTGTACACTCCGATCAACTCACCAAGAACTCGAAGTTATGATCTATTGAATTTAATACTATCACATCTAATTCACTTCAGTACTCACCAAAGCCACTTCTTTCAAGCCAAAGAGAGACTAGGATTTGTACTCTCCGAAATCCATACACCCTCACCACCATTATAAATGGATCTCATGTACCCTTAGCTAAGATCAATAATCATTCTAACGTATAAGTGATCCATCACTTCCATTTCCAACATCCGTACCTTATCTTCAAAATAAACAAAATTCATTTCCCAAAACCTGCATCATCTATTATCCTCAACTCGAAATGAATCAATCCTAAAACTTGTCACTATAACCTCGAGCTATATCAATTATTTCCAACCAACATTCCATTGAGTAACATGCTTTGACTGAACACTCCAATCGATTCACCACTATCACGTGTCGATCTCATACGTCCTTAGCCGAAACCAATCGTCATTCCAACGTACAAGTAATCCATTACTACTATTTCCGTCATCTGGACTTATATCCGCAAATCAACATGAATCATTCCTATATCTGCTTAACTTATACCCTTAACATCAGCAAATAGTTATCGCTTAAAGCTTTGTACTGAAAATGACCTTAAACCTGCTAACAATCCGTTCCCAAAAGTCTCCGGAACATAAGGTCTCAACTTCAATCGAATTCAATACCAACAAATAAACTATTATTTCCAAAACCTCGATGGATCTATTTCTTCCGAACCGATAAAAATCATCTCCTAAAATCTATTACTACAATCTCGAGTTAACAATAATCATTTTCTGAACTAAGTCGATATCTACAATCCTCAAAGAAGTATATGAGCTAGATCATTACCTTCCATTTTTAAAGAAACGTACTCTAGAAATTTTCATATCAATAATTCAACTCTGATCAACCCCATTTTAATGGTTGCAAACTAATCACTCTCCAGAGTAGATCAAGTTAGCACACCAAGTCTGTAAAACTAAGAACTCAATTCTTATTATAAATTGGTCCTTCAACTCTGCAATTCTAAAACCTTAAATCAAATAAGAATAATTCCTGGAATTTCTCAGATCAATGAGCTTACACCCCATAATAGAACAATCGACTCCCAAAGCTTTTAAAATCTAATACATTAACGGACAATAAATCATTTTCTGAAATCCTCAAGATTGATGGCTTTAATCCAAAACATTCACCTTAAAAAGTTGTAAATTTTAAAACCCCAATTGCCACCAAATTGCTCATCCCAATCAGCGAAATTTAAAACTTGAAATTTAATTATTTCCCCCCAAAACTTGTCGAACTTAACACCTTAATTACCAAAATCTTATTTCCTAAAATCTATAATGCCTCAAACCTTAGATAAAATTCTCTTAAACCAATCCTTGAAGTTCGTTGAACCTACACTCTCCTATTCTATAACCTCATTACATAAATTCTACAAAACCTAACACCTCAATCATCTTAAGCGACTTAAAGCTAACTCCCCTCCTTTAGTTGCAACTTGCATTCCTACTCCCAAGAGATCGCCTAACCCATGTCATTCCCTTCTAGCCACAATATTATAAAAGTAACCCACCTCTATAAAATTCAACCCTACTACACTAAGTATTTATTCCTACCAACGACATTCTCGATAGTACCGTCCTTCTGCCATAGCATAATCCTCAACCCCACTTTTAACTCCGGACAAAACAAAACAAAACAACTTAAAACAAAATAAATAAAACAACATCCTTTCAATTCAAATAAAATAAAAACAAATCAAACCAAATCAAATAAAATCGAATCAAGTTAAAGAAAAACAATTCAACTTAAATAAATTAAAATAGTTTTAACTCAAGCTTTTAAAACTTTATGGTACTCCACCTATGGGACATATGGTTTTACCCAGAGCCGAACTGCTCTGATACCATCTGTGACGCCCCCAACTCCTACATACGGACACGTGGAAATCGAGACGTCGGGATAATGACAACACGGGTCACACATCCCATCGCCAAGTGCCAAAAGTGTGTGTATATGCAATATGTGTACAAATAAAAACACGCAGGGGATAGAAAAGCCATATAACTAAATACCAGAATTTTTGTTTAATTACGAACCAGTTTAAAACAAGCGTAAATAAATATCACATGTTCAACAACGTCTCAAATCCAAATACATAACAATAAAAACAACAAATATAATATATAAACAGCACTCCAAATTACTCCTCTGGCGGAGCCGTCTCCTCGGGCTCAGCCTCCTCATCTTCTACATCTGCACCAAAATCTACGGTACCAAAAATGGTACCGCAGGTAAGTAATAATCCAAACGACACAAGATAAAAACATATTAAAACCACCACAATATACATGAAAGTATGCCCAATGCACATGTCCCAAAAACTACATTTTTCCACGCACGCCAAAAGTCCCATTTGGGCCAAAAACCTTTCCTTTAAATTTTCCTCGCCATTATCCCAGATAATGGCCCAAAAACCAGTCTCGCCATTTTCCCAAAAAATGGCCCAAAATCCAAGTCTCAAAACCATTTTCCATTTTTCCTTAATCGAATGCACCATGACCTCCCTAGGGGTCATCTGCAAGCCCTGGCTCCCTTCGTCACACCATGGGTAACGACCATGCATGTGACTTCGTAACGAGCGATGCCCAATTCCGCGCCTCGCGCGTTCGTAGCTGATGAGTGTGCGAAAGTGCACTCTAAATACCCTATTACTAGATTAAAATACTAAAATGTGAATAGAAATCATAAGAATTAATGTGTATTCTTGAATTGAGTTTCTATTTACATTTGGATACTCCTAAGCATTTTTTTATGTTTAATTTCAGAGTTTATAAAAGATCAAGTCAAGCCCAGTCATATTCAAAGGAGGACTTTCATGGGGTTTGAGAGAAATTTGGAAGAAAAGAAAAAGAAATCACAAAAGGAAACCACAAGAAGTCCAGATCCGAAATTCGTTAGGAGACAGTCTGGATATACTTTAGTATTTTGACCGTAACTTTTCACTCACATATCGGATTGATGTGATTCTTGATGAGTTAGAAAGCTATCTTAAAGGGCTATAAATTTGCCTCTGATAAGAATTTCCAAATTCGAACTCCTGAAGCATGTATATGGCTGCCAAGATAAGTCCTAAAATTTAAGCGATTTTTTTATGCGGAAATTAAGATGACATTAGGGTTTCTTTCCTACCCTATATAAGGATATCATTAGCACGAAATAAAGGGGAGGAGGAGGCATAAGAAGCAGATCTGAAGAGAGGAGAAAATCACTTCCATGGCCACCGTTCGCTTCAGTTTTCTCTGGAGATTTTTGTTGTCCAGTATATTTATGGGTAACTAAATTCTCAAGTAGGGCTATGGATGAACTTGCATATTAGATGGTATTTTTAATTTATTTTTAATTTATGTATTTGATCTTCAATTACTAAAACTCTTTTGTTTGATCATTCTCAATTCATCGTTGTTGTTTTATTCTCCGAATAATCATAGAATTTATTCTATTTATGGATTCAGTCATGCTTTTTCTATTGAATGAATTGGTTCTTTGATTATGTTTGGATCAATTATTTATCTATATTGATTTAGTTCTTTGCTGCAATATCGCTCCTTGAGTATATTGTCGTCGTTGGATTTTCTCAATAGGAATAGTAATTTATGTATTTTAAAAGTGATGAATGATTTTTCAAAAGGTTACATTTGGTTTAATTTTGGTTTATAAATCTATACCTTCCGATTGGGAATTTGGAGAATTGAATTCCTAATTGAGTTATTCAATGAATTAAGAATAATTAAAATACCGGATTTGTGCAAGGGATTCCCAACGCTCTACTGTTTGTCAAATTTGAGTATTTTTTCAGTTAAGCACTTTGATTCACTTTAATTTGCAATTAAA
>QGSO01000743.1:18592-41667 GCA_011037825.1 Carya cathayensis | reverse complement strand
AAAACTCTTTTGTTTTATCATTCTCAATTCATCGTTGTTGTTTTATTCTCCGAATAATCATAGAATTTATTCTATTTATGGATTCAGTCATGCTTTTTCTATTGAATGAATTGGTTCTTTGATTATGTTTGGATCAATTATTTATCTATATTGATTTAGTTCTTTGCTGCAATATCGCTCCTTGAGTATATTGTCGTCGTTGGATTTTCTCAATAGGGATAGTAATTTATGTATTTTAAAAGTGATGAATGATTTTTCAAAAGGTTACATTTGGTTTAATTTTGGTTTATAAATCTATACCTTCCGATTGGGAATTTGGAGAATTGAATTCCTAATTGAGTTATTCAATGAATTAAGAATAATTAAAATACCGGATTTGTGCAAGGGATTCCCAACGCTCTACTGTTTGTCAAATTTGAGTATTTTTTCAGTTAAGCACTTTGATTCACTTTAATTTGCAATTAAAATTAATCTTTGTTCTCCATTAATCTACTATTTCTTTTAATTTGTCTCCCTGTGGAATCGACACCCCAAAGCTGTGCTACAACTACCGCGTTATTCTTTGGGCGTAATCAAATTTTGGCGCCGTTGCCGGGGAGACAGTAGAAGAATTGTTAGATAATTTTTCTTTTCAGCAGTTTGTAAAGGCGGTAACTTCGTTCCCTCTTTTAGCTTATTGCATCTTTATTTTATTTTCTTTTTCTTTTTATAATTTTTTTTCTTCTAATCATTTATTTGATAATTTTTCTTATTCTGAGAAAATGAGTGAACACGAAGATCAACCCATTAGGACCCTTCAAGATTACCTCCATCCTACACGCACAGCCACACCATCATGCATCATATTTCCAGCTAATACTCGCAAATTGGATTTTAAAACAGGGATGATACAGTTACTCCCTACTTTTCATGGCTTGGAAAATGAAAATCCATATGTGCACATTAGAGAGTTTGAGGAAGTAGTTGCGACTTTTCATAGTCATAATGCAACTGATAACATTGTGAGACTTAAGTTCTTTCCTTTCTCTTTGAAGGATAGAGCTAAGAGTTGGCTATACTCACTGAGACCACGATCTATTGGGTCATGGAATGAGATGACTCAGATCTTCTTTAATAAATACTTTCCCCAACATAAGACCAATGCTTTAAAAAGGCAAATCTCCACCTTTGCACAAAAGGACAGTGAGACTTTGTATCAGTCTTGGGAGAGATTTAAGGAGCTATTGAGTATGTGTCCTCACCATGGGTATGAGAATTGGCGCTTAGTGAGCTATTTTTATGAGGGACTTACACCTAGAGAGCGCCAATTTGTAGAGATGATGTGTAATGGTGAGTTCTTACAGAAAGATCCTGATGAGGCCATAGAATACCTCAATGAGCTTGCTGAAAAAGCTCACACTTGGACTGGACCTAGTGTTACTGATAGCACAAATAGGTCACGACCTGCAGGAAACCTAAATGGTGGTGGAATTTACCATCTTAGGGAAGAAGATAACCTAAAGGCTAAGGTTGAGATGCTCACTAGGGAGCTAGAAGTGTTGAAGAATAAAGACTTAAAGCCAACACACATGGCTAATCATGCAGAGTCTTTTGGACCATGTTTTGTATGTGGTGGGGTAGATCACCTTGCCCAAGAGTGTCCCACATTTGCTGAGATGAGAGGGATGTATGAGGAACAATGTAATGCCTTAGGGATGTACAAGAAGCCTTTTACACCTTTCTCTGATACCTATAATCCGGGATGGCGTAATCACCCCAATTTTAGATGGAAGTCTGAAGACCAGCCACCTGCACAACCCCCTAGACCATATCATGCACCTTCATCTTCTAGGAGTCCTTTAGAAGACACTTTGCATGCTTTTATTGAGGCACAGGGTAAGACTAACCAAAAGTTTGAATCTTTGATTACGCAGGTTGTTGAAGAAAATGAAATAAGAAGAGCTTATTTAAAAATGGGCCCATATCAAATACGTCTCTCAAAATATCCATTTTCTGGTTCTGAAAAGCATCCTCGTCGCTTTCAAGCTTCATGGTTTGTACAATTTGGATCTTGGTCAGAGTATTCTCCATCAAAGGATGCTGCATATTGTTTACCTTGTTATCTTTTTGCAATGAAAGCATCTCAACGTTCTGGATGGGATGTATTTACTGTCATGGGATTTAGAAATTGGAAGAAGATTAATAATGGAAAACATGGCATATTGTTTACCTTGTTATCTTTTAAAATGATTACCTCATTCCAATTCATATTTATTTTACATTTAATGAAGGAAATCATGGGTATTACTGATGTTCTTTGTCAAGTTTTGCAGCAAAAATCTCAAGATATTTTGAATGCCATGAATATGGTTTCTACTACAAAAGGACTCGTTCAAAAGTTGAGAAATGAAGGTTGGGAAAATCTGCTTGAGAATGTTGTCTCTTTTTCCAAGAAATTTGATATTAATATCCCAGAATTGAGCTCTCGTTATATACAAGGTCGTGGTCGTCATCAACGAGATTACATTACGATAGAGCATCATTATCATTTTGAAATATTTAATGCTACTATAGATTTTCAAATGCAATAGCTTGACAATAGGTTTGGTGAAGGAACGACAAAGTTTTTAACCCTTAGCTCAGCTTTAGATCCAAAGGATGGGTATAAATCATTTAATATTGATGATATATGTTGTCTTGCAGAAGAATATTATCCTCTTGATTTTTCTGAGAATGAGAAAATCAATTTAAGGTTTCAATTGAAGCATTTTGAAGTTGATGTGATAAGCAATCCAAAGTTTCAAGATTTGAGATCCATTGCAGATTTATGTCAAAGATTGGTAGAGACAGAGAAATCAAAGATATACTATCTTATTGATAGATTGATTCGTCTAATTTTGACTCTTCCAGTGTCTACAGCAACCAGTGAATGAGCATTTTCAGCTATGAAGATTGTTAAAACAAGGCTTCGCAACAAGATTGAAGATGAATTCTTAGCAAATAATTTAGTTATCTATATTGAAAGAGAAATAGTTAAGAATTTTGATTTAGATTCAATACTTGATGATTTTGTTTGTTTAAAAGAACGTAAGTTACAATTTTAGACACTGTGTATTTTTTTTGTTTTATATATTTGTATGAATGTCTTCATATTATTTCAATGATATATTGTTCTTGACATATCAAATACTTATTTTTATNATTTACCTTCTTAAAGTTTCTGCAGATTGATGGTAAGTGCCTTTAAGCACAGATCAGTTTTTGTCTTTGCTATACATAACATGGCTAAAAAAAAGTCATTGTAATATTAATGTTGGAAAGTGTAAAACACCTTGAAGTATATCACGTTTTCCTCCTTTGATAAACTGCTGTCCGAGGACAAAATTCTAATACTAACAAACTGGTTGTCTGGCATCTACACCCACATCCATATCCAACACTCAAGATGCCATGTACATTCCTCTAATATTAAATATCAGACACTATTTATGAATGCCGTACACAGACACTATATTTACTTTTCTTCTGACATGCTAGCCTTAAAACAAAACACACTCTAACATATTTCCCTTTCAAACTCCCTCAGCCTAATATGGACAGAACATTTTCCCATGTCTTGACATGCTAGCCTTAAACCAAAACCCACTCTAACACCAGTATTCACTAAAGAAAAGTGGAATGGTAACCACTCAACAGGTTACTATGAGTGTGTAAAACAACCATTACAAGAAGTAAGTGTTGGCCTTTGTTAAAAGCCTTTAGAAGTAGTAGAATAAGTAATCTGAAACTTAAAGTACCTGGTTGCAGCTCAGATTTGTTGCGGGGCAGAGAATATTGTGCTTAAAGCACTCACTTTTACACTGTGTGCTTCAATATTCAGCAGTTATCAGAGTTCTCAATAGTTTGTGCAGACCCGGTTAGCAGCTCCACTGAAAAATGCTATCTCCCAACCTCAGTTTGACCATTTTACTTCTGGAAATCAGTTTGTTCTCTGCTGGGTGTGTTAAGATATGGGAGGGAAGGCGTACGCTGTGAAGTTTTAAGTATCTCTGTTGAGTCCTCAAAGCTGATACACATATACCAACTTTACCACGTGTCAACCCTAGGTTATTTTGTATTCTGCACAAACAGCCTTGCTGTGGACCCCAGCTATGTTCTCTGGCTCCATTTCCCACTCAAACTACTCCCCCCACCCAATTTTATCCCGCCCAAAAATTTCAGTGGATAATATTAGAAAGTCACTGCATCCAACTTTCCAACTTTACCATATATCGTGTGGGTACCACCTACTTAGTCAACTATCAAGTACGCTAGATATATATAATATATCTAGATAACATAGGGTATATACATGACAATTTACCATAATCAAATTAAAGCCACCTATTATTTAAAATGTACGCAGTTTCTTGTGCAGTTACTAAAAGCTGGATATATGATATGAATGTTGCCATATCATATATATATATATATATGGCAATATAATATATATTTCATAAATCTTATTTTCCATACAACAGATTATATCATAGCAAATTAAACTCCGTGTAGCCATTTGGTAGGCTACCATCCCACTCAACAAATATTTTACACAAATGTATTGAAATGGATGCTTCCAGAGAATGCATCACCTAACTTGCCATATATATATACAATCATTATTCCAATATATTGCATGTATCCGTATTTACTCAATAGCTGTGAGTGGCCGACTTGGATTCCTTCTATTGGAGGGTTTGGACCAGTGGCAGAGCCAGGAATTTACTCTTGGGGGGGCCAAACAAAATTTAAATAATATATATAACATATTTTTTATTCTACTTTTATATATATATTTTTTTATGATATATAATAATCTATATGAAGATTTACATTCATAATGTCAAAGCTCTGGGGCTTCTACCTTCCTTTGGGTCTGCAGGGCGGGTAATGCATTATTATTATTTGTTCTGTTATCATTTTGGGAGACTTCATACTTTCATGTAAATTTTTTCCTTGGTTTATCAAATTTTTCTGGAGGAGCTTGAATCGGATGGATTGACAAAAATGTGCGCGCGCGTGTTTTTTTAAAATCAGTGTGTATGTGTTTTAAGCTTCTTTTAGTTCTCTTCCGTATACGAGGGGCAATATGTGTCTAACTTTTACTAGCTCACTTAGATTTTAAATTGTATTATCATGTAGAGGAAGAGGTTCTAGGGCAGTCTTGAAGTGGTTTAAACAAGGGGTCCTTGTACATGATGCAAGCTATCATGTTGCTGTCCAATTGGAGGGTCCTGAGGTAAACAGTAATTCCTTATATTTGTTAGTTTTTATTTTATAGTTGAGAGTTTCTTTCCTCATTCTAATCAAGTTTTTAGTTTAAATCAGTCCTCTTTGATTGAGGAAGCAACATCTTTGATCAGTTCTCATTAGAGTCATTCAAACACCACGAGCCCAATAAAACTGCAGCAGGGCAATTATATTCTGTTGCGAGATTCATAATCTAATCTTTGGCGTATGCTTCTAGGATTCTTTAATGTCCGTTCTAAAAATGGTGATGATGCCTTCCCCTTCAGCTCTTTCTGAAGCTATTTCTCACTCTGTTATTTCTGGCTCCATATATGGAAGTACGATGGTAGGTAATCTCATTCTCTCTTATGAATAAGTATTACTTGAGGAATAAGATATATGAACTTTTTCTTTGCAGCTTTGTCATGTTGGAGCACCTGTTTCTCAGTCAATTGCTCCTGTGACCTATATGTGGCGATCTGTTTGCCAGGAGAGTAGATGTGGTGATGCTATGAATCATAATAGTGATGGAGGCAATAGGTCAGAGAGTAGTGGGTGCTGTTCTTCCTCTCGCCAAATTTGGGTGTGGATACATGTTTCTGCTGTGAGTGAAGGACTTGATGCTTTAAAATTAGCTTGCCAAAAGGAGGTACACATTCTAAATTTTTTTATAAGATTATCATATTTGCAATATTTTTGGAATCCATGCCTACTGAAACTCAGTGGGTTGAAGTTCCCAATCTCCAATAAGGTGTCACTTGGGGGGTCCTCTACATAATACCAAGTTCGTAGCTCCTCATAAACAGGTTTATAATGTTTACCAGTGCTATATCAAGATATATGTATACATGTTACATATATCTTGTTACTCTGGGATGTGATTGAGGTACTCCAGACATCTAACCCGAGTGAATGATACTTACTAAAAAAAAATAAAAACCTGTGAGTGAATGTTGTGTTTTAAGGGCTCCTTACATTGCAGTCAAGAACACGTTCATGTTGATATTTTAATTTTTCTGTCATCATGCAGAATATATGTCATAAGATACTCAATCAAGATCATACTTTGTTGTACCATGTCACACCAAGATGTTTATGTCTTCCAGCAGTTGATTTTCCACCTTTCCAGACTCATAGATAGTCAAATAGAGAACCGGCTAATGTTAGGTCACATACTCCTGTAATATTTGATATTATTTTTGTTTCATTTGTTCTATCTTCAGATGGATGAGAGAGGCTGCTTGATCAATTGTTTTTCACTTGAAGGTCGACTTGCAAAATTAGAAGTATCGGGATTAAAGGCATTTCAGCTCCTTCAAAAGATATTACATCCTGTTACTTGGTGAGTAATTCAAAGATAGAAACATTTTGCATCAAGTTAAGAAGTTTGAGATGGCTAATGGGGATGATTTTCTGTGCAGTTTTTCAGAAAAATTTGGGCAAATGAAGAAACATTCAGCCGCAGAGTCCAACAGAGACTCTCAATTTAAAAAGTCTTCTGTACCCGAAAATGAGGATGATTTTTGTACTCGTGCAATTTTGCCACTTAGAGTCTGGGATCCTCGCATAGTGTCTGAGACAAGAACTGCAGATGTTCCTAAGTCACTGGCTACTGGCATGTCCAGTGTACCGGAAGCTGAAGCTAATGAGCTTGCTGCATCAGTAAGAATAGTAGACAAGAACAGGGAGTTGCTCTTATCATTTTGGTCAAAACCTGAAGAAAATGGCATTATTTATAATAATGATTTATGGGAGAGTAGCAGTGGGGTAAGTCCCCCTTTGGAAGAGAGTATATTGTGCATGGAAAAACATAGGTTGCGGATGGAAAACTTTTGCCTTGATACTCCAAATTTTGGAATCTTGAACACTCCAACCAAGGTGCAGTGCTCAACATCCTGTCCTATTATGCTTTTGAAAAATAATGACCCAAAGGGCTTGTTTCTCGGGTAATTCCTTTCTCCTAGTAAAGTCTCCGTCTTTGTGTTACAAGTATAAAATTGCAGTACAAAATCTTGTGCTTTATCCTTGACTCCACATTTAACATGTGCAAAACTGCGGATGTTAACTTACAAGTATGGAATAAGTCTGTGTGCATCGTCAGTGTAAAATGATCAGTTATCTATGAAAGGTCTGTTTTAATTAAAAATTTTGGTATGCCCATACTTCAAATGTGGAAAAGGCCAATATGAAAAGCAATTCAAATTTAAGATCCTTAGTTTCTGTGATTGGCCTCTTCATCAGCAGATTCAGCATGTACTCAGCCTTTCACCGGTGAAAACTTATTTTATGAATATAAAGATATTGTATCCATCATTAATTTTTTACGTGACGAAAAGCATTATGACTAGCACTAGCAGCAGATTGAACACAAGGTTATTTATTGTTATTCGTATCATTTGTTTAATGCATGCTAACATGATTAAAAAATATTTTTTTGATGTGCTTGAAATATTTTAACTACTGTTTTTTTTTTTTAATATTTAATACCTCTTATGTGTTTGTTTTATTTTCTTTTAGATGGTCCATTGTGCTCCCCTTGAGTTGGGTCAAGGCCTTTTGGGCTTCTCTTGTCTCTAAGGGGGCTCATGCAATAGGGTTGAGAGAGAAGCACTGGATTGCGTGTGAAGTAAGTCTTCTTGAACCTTTCAACTATAGTGTTGGGTACTGGGTTATAAATCATTGATAGTAATGTTCTCTCTCTTGCAGATGGGGTTGCCATTTTTCCCTTTGGATTTTCCCGATTGCAATGCATACTCATGTTTTATGGCAATGGAAAATGTTGCGTCTACTAAAAAAGCAGAACACTGTCCTCCTGATGTCAGACCTTGGAAAGTTCCCATTCCACCCCCATGGGACACCATCCGGCTTGCTTTCAACACAGGACCCAGAAGAGTTGGAAAGAGGGTAACTTATAATGAGGAAGATATCATTGATGGGAATTCATTGGCCATCTCTAATTCTGGAAATAATGCTAGCTCGGTATTTGTTCAGCATAGCAATTCATTTGATGGAATGGTAGCAAGGACGTGCTTTATGCTGACTGATTTCTTGAGAGAAATCCAAGGTGATCATTTGCTTCTATTTCCTCAACTACCGGACCACAAGACGAGCATTTTTAAGTTGATGAAGGATGAAAGCATGTTTGGCCTCAGCCTAAAGGGAGTTACCCAATCTAGTTATAATCGTAAACTATGTTTTGTTAGAGTTATTCTCCATGCTTACAAGGAAGGTGTTTTTGAAGAGGGAGCAGTTGTGTGCGCACCTCAACTTACGGATGTATCATTGTTTATTTCAAGGTAGTTAATTCTTGAAATTTCTCTTTTTTGCCCAGTATGGTTCCAGTCAGAATTATTATGTTGAAAGTATTTTTACTTTTGTTATTGTGCAGGCAGGGGAATGACAAGGGAGGACTTCAAATGCCTCAATCTGCTGTCAGATCATATTTCAAAGAGCAATCTTCTGCTAAGTGGGAACTCCAAATACCAGAAGATGTTGCATGGGAAGTTCACCGGTGGCCAATCGGCTTTGTGACAACTGGATTTGTTCGAGGGAGGTTAGTATATGCATCTTTTCTACACATGTAATTGTCTTCCATTGTATTATGTTTTTGTAATAACAATATCCAGTCCGAATTGTGTGCAGCAAGAAGCCAGCAGCAGAGGCTTTATGCGAGGCAGTCTTACTTGCTCATCTTAGAGAGGAGCAGTGGAAGAACATGTCCACAAAGCGGAGGAAGGAGATCTATGTCCTGGTTAGGAATCTAAGATCCTCATCGTATAGACTTGCTCTTGCCACCATTGTCCTGGAACGACATGATCAAGATGTAGAATTTATGTGAGCAGCCGGCAACTCAATGCTGGTTGTGCATAGTTATGTAAAAAGTGAATTTTTTTCAATTTATTTATTTTTTTGGTATGTGTTTTTAGTTACACATTGTACATCAAAATTAGGCCACTACCTTTTCTACCTAATTGTTGGAGATGGATGGAGATAGAAAGAGAGCCTATTAGAGGGAGGAAAATGCTAGTTGGCCTCTTGGATTTGCCTCCTAGCTAGGTTTGACCGCTAGTGTATTTTTTATTTTTCATTTTTAAATGTTTAAAGAAGTCACCACTAGTGAATTTGTATAAATATTTTTAAATGTTTAATCCTGGCCATGTGTTAGTCACTTCTGATTTTTTTTCTGAATTAATATTGCTAGGAAATAATTCTCTGGAATGCTTTACTGGGCAGGTTTCCATGCTAGAGGAAAATGGATTAATGTTTCTAAGGCCTTTTAATTTGTTCTGTAGAAATATGTGGACCAACTGCTTAATCTTGCAGATATGGCTGCAGATTGGTTAGAGGATTCTTCAGACAACTACCCTCTTCATATTTTTCTCTCTTATTTTGGCATTTGTAGCTGCTGACATATATACTATTCCCCCAACCAAACCAATCTTCATGCCACTTGTCATCCTATTATTGACTTTTTGGCAACCCATTTTCACGAAAATATTTATTGCTTTATAAATCTCTAAAAATCTTAACTAAAGCAATGGTAGAAATTATTTTGCCAAATTATGGTTCAAAAGCTCACTTTTCTTAAGGATCATAACTTCCATTATCCAATGTCATGGGTAATTATTGTCAAATTCTCCATATTTGATGATGTTGCTATCTTGATCTAGGTAGTCCTAAGCGGAGTTTTACACTCAGAATCTGAGAACTTTATATCGGTCATTTCATTATGAGCTTGGTTGTTATCGACGCCAGCATTCATCTGTTGGCGATGAGGCTATCGATGAATGACAATCTCAATGGCAAAGGATTGATCTTGGGTGGTGGTAAGCGTCTACTTGTGTTTGGGGATCGAGGTCTGTTTGGGAATGGAGGGTTTGGAATTGGGGTAGTATGTGATTTTGAGAGGAAGACGGTATTAAAGCATTTTCTAGCCATATTTTAAATTACATTTTTTTTATTTTTTTTGTGAGTTAACAATTGGCAATCAAACATCAGTGTGTTGGACAACTTTTTTAGGAGTTTTTGTATCTAAAACATTTTCCAAAAATATATATTAGAGAGGGCTTCAAAAGATCAATAATTAAGTTGAAGCGCTTCTTTTGGAAAGATAAGTGGTTACCTCGACCCGTAACCTTCCAAGTTCAGACTCCTATGAATACTCTTGACAGTGAAGCAAAGGTGGAAACTCTAATAGATGTGGATACTAAATCATGGAGAAAAGAAGTGGTGGAGACAGTGTTCAGGGAAGATGAAGCAGAAATGATTCTTTCCATTCCTTTGAGTAGTAGAGGAGCAAGGGACAGGAGGATTTGGGCAGCTTCAGCAAGAGGAACTTTCTCAGTAAAGAGTGCCTACTTCCTAGAAACTGCAATGCAGAGAAGAATCTCAGGGGATACGTCCTCAGGTGGGCCAAATTGTGGTATGTGGAGGAAAATGTGGGGCCTCAAGGTTCCAGGTAAGGTAAAGATGCTGATATGGAAATGTATCAGTAGGGTCCTGCCAACTAGAGATAATCTTTTTAGAAGGAACATTGTAGAAAGCAATATGTGTCCAATATGTATGAGGGAACCTGAAACTGTAGTGCATATGGTCTGGGAGTGTCCTGTAGCAGCCGATGTGTGGGGAGGCATCACTCCTTTCAGTAAGTGGAAAAGGGGCTTCAATGATTTCCAGATGTTGTGGGAGGAAATGTTAGTGAGGCTGAACCAAGAAGATTTGGAACTGGCAGCAGTGACTTTTTACCAACTATGGAGAAGAAGGAATGGACTGGTCTTCCAGGAAACCTTTCTTTCTCCTAGTTCGATTGTTGCTAAGGCTCTGTCTGACCAAGCAATGTTCAAGGAAGCACAGGCAGGAGGAAAGGACAGTACAGATAGAAGACAAGCAGAGGGTATGAGGCAGATTTGGAAACCCCCTGATTGGCCCTTTTCTAAAGTTAATTTCGATGCAGCTTTTGATCAAGTCAAAGGAAGTATGGGTTTGGGAGTTGTAGTAAGGGATTCAGAGGGAGAGCTGTTGGGATGTCTGGTAGCACCTAGAGAGAACATCCAATCAGCCTTCCAAGCTGAGTGCTACGCCCTTCACAGAGCATTGGTGTTTTGTCTGGAACTTGGACTGTCACAAGTTTGTTTTGAAGGGGATGCCAAAAATGTTGTAGATGCGGTGAACTCAAGGGAAGAAAACAACACTTGGCTAGGACAGGTGATAGAGGACCTGCAACATATCATGGCAGCTAATCCAGAGTGGGTCTTAGGTTTTGTTCACAGAAGTGCTAATGTAGGTGCACACACTGCTGCAAAACTAGCCGTTAAAGTGGCTAGTGAAGTTGTTTGGTTGGAAGATGGCCCTGATGTAATCAAAAGAGTCATCTTGAATGACTTAATCTGTATTGCTCGTAATGAACCTCCTCTTTGAAATGAGATGGTTTCCTTTACAAAAAAAAAAAAGTTGAAGCGCTTCTTAAATATCCCTTTAAAAAAATCTATAGAACAGAGCTTAAAAATAAAAGAAAAATATTGTGCAATGGACAACATAGAGAGATAAACTAGATATTGTACAACCTCAGCCCACTTTGGTAGGCTGTGTGATGTTGTTTGCAATTATGGTTGCATGGAGTACATATCATTGGGATCTAAATCTGTGATAGTTGATATATTTTTCTCCTAGGGGACGGAGGTCATATGGGTAGGTGTGTTCAAATTAATTGGTCAGGCATTGGCTTCTCCATGTGATCTAAGCATGGCACCGTATCCTAGATAAATCTTAGTAAGTAAACTACTAACTTAACTAGCAGTGTACAAATGAATGAATGATAGTAAAACGGCATGAATGCGTCGTGAGAGGTACATGAATATGTATGACAATACTTGGCTAATAGCATGACATGTGCTGACATAAGTAGAAACTTGACATGGATTGAAAATTGACATCAACTGAACTTAACATGAATTGAACTGAAAATTGACTTGAACTGAACTAAAAACTGACATGGATATATACATGTTTGATTAAAAGTAAAATGTGGATGCAACACAAGTCCCCATGAGTCGTGTGCTTCTGCCGGTACCGCATCACAAGTCCCTATGAGTCGTGGATGCAACACAAGTCCTCATCATAAGCATCTACACTAACTATGAGTACGTCAATATACTAAATTAAAACTGAGGTTGGCACCACCGGCATTGGCTGCCTGACTTTACTTTAAACATCAGTTATTTAGATCTCATTCGAAACATGTTGATCTTTACCTTGTCAACTTAGGTAATTCCACACTAGTTTAAACACTCCAACTTGGAGAATGGAGTTCACTAGGATAAAACTCAATTCTAGCACTTAGGGTCATGATAAAAAATAAAAGACTCCACTAATTTGAAAGAACTGTTTTTCACGACATAATCTATGCATGGGACATGGCGTGACATATAACAATGAATGTGTGACAGATGATATATCATAACGTAGCATGTAACAGATGAGCATGTGCTTGAAATAATTAACATGGAATGACATACTAAACAATTTATAATAATAATAATAAGTGACAAGAATATGACAATAATAAGCTTACCATCGCACATACACAAATACACTAGGAAATAAGTTAGAGGCTAACTTATTGTACCTGTAGCATAACGTACGTAAAAAGGCGTGAAATAGCATGGATTAAAATGAGATGATTCTAAGGGTTAGAATATTGTTGAACTCAATGTTTCAAATTTCGTGTAATTATAAATCTACACATGGATTTTGATGATAACAAATGAATTCAAATAATAAAGGAGTTTCAACCTCAAGTTGCCCACACAATGGAGTCAATCACATCAAGGAACCAAGCATGAGCAAAAATGGAACAAGTTCACATTAAAATTATAGAGTAATGTTGTAAATTTCTTAAAAATTCAAAATTAGGATTGAGACTCAAAATTAATATTTTATTATAAAGCATTAAAATACATTTTCCACATGTGCATGAATATTTTGAAAATTAAATTTGAAAATTTTGAAAGATGATTGATTGTCATCTTTCACATGTGCATGAAATGATTAAAGGTTTAAATTTTGAAAATATTAAAATGAATGATTGTCATCTTTCACATGTGCATGTTTTATTTGAATATTAGTGGTGGATGCTTTTCTTGACTTATGCAAAAGGTAGATGTCTTTGTTTGAAAATTTTGAAAAGTAAAGTGTGCTCCTTTTTTCATATGCAAAAAGTAAAAGATTATGTTTGAATTTTTTGAAAAGTAAAGTGTGCTCCTTTTGTCATATGCAAAAAGTAAAAAAATTAGGTTTGAATTTTTTGCAAAGTGAATGATGATGTCTTTGACATGTGAATCTTTTAAAATTTGAATATGAAGTCTCATATGCCTATAAATAGATCATTTGAGAGCTTCATATTTACAACACCAAGAGCATACAATATTCATTCAAAGCTTTCATTCTCTCTTCTCTAAGTATTGAGCCTTAACTCTTGTTCATTTTGAGATATATAGTTTGTGCTGTATTGTTCTTATTTCACTCATTGATGAGTGTTTTCTGATAACCTACCCACTATCAATTCTTGTATCAGTAAAAGGGTGTGTATAACCCTTGTGCGTGTAGAAAGTGTTCTACACAGGGAATAGTTGAATCACCACGCGTAAGGTAATTGCAAGTGTAGAGGGTGTTCTACATGGATCCTTTGTAGCGGTGTTATTCAAATGTGTAATAGGTTTCTATCTCCACTTGAAGGAGGTTGAATAGTGAATTCGGGGATCCTCAAAGGGTAACTTGAGGCGAGGACATAGGCAGTGGAGCCGAACCTCGTTAACATACTGAGTTTGCTTCTCTCTTACCCTTATTCTTTATATTTATTGTTGTTTCATATTTTATTTATATTTTATATTGTATATTTAATTTATAATTGTTATTTTTTTAAATACAACTTAATTCACCCCCCCTCTTGTGTTAGTCATCTGGGCAACAATTGGTATCAGAGTTAGTTGACATGTACTGTTCATACAGGCAGATCACTCATGGGAACTCTCGCTTGTGACTATGTCACCGAAGCAAGACTCTCCGACCATGAGTGACGGTGCACCGGTAGAGACGGTGGTCGGCTAGTCTGGTAGGTACAATTGTTGGATGACATAGGTGCGACCTATGATCAGTAACAATTGGTATCAGAGCTAGAGTTCTGTTATAAGATTAACTATCTTTTGAGTTAAGATCTTATGGCTAACATTGCAGTTTCATTCGATGAAGATAAATCTAGCAGTCAGCCTCCACTCTTTTGTGGAGACAATTACTCATTCTAGAAAGTTAGAATAAGAATATTTCTTCAAGCTCAAGGTCGAGAAATCTGGAAATGCATTGTAAATGGACCTTATATTCTAATAAAAGTGGTTGATGGAGTAAAGGTCAAAAAGGAAGAAGAAGAGTTTGATTGTAAAAACGATAGACTTTATACTTTGAATTCAACTGTTATGAATTTATTATGTAATGCTCTCAATGGTAATGAATTTCATAGAGTAATGACTTGCGTTACGGCAAAAGAAATTTGGGATAACTTGGAAGTTACTTATGAAGGAACTTCTCAAGTCAAGGAATCAAAAATTTATATTCTTACTCATGAATATGAAATGTTTAAGATGAATGATGATGAATCTATTTTTAGTATGCACACTCATTTTACTAACATCATAAACAGCTTGACAGCTCTTAGCAAAATTTATTCCAAAGTGGAGATAGTAAAAAAAATTCTCAACTCTCTACCAAAACGTTGGGAATCAAAAGTGACAGCGATTCTTGAAGCTAGAGACCTCAAGAAGCTCAAAGTGAATGAACTCATCGAGTCACTTATCACCCATGAGTACACATTGAAAAGAGGAGAAGAAGAAGGAAAGCCAAAGAAGAGCTTGACATTTAAAGCTGTTCCTCATGAAAGTGAAAGTGATGAAAATGAGGAAAATGACGACAAAGATGAAGAAGTTGCGATGATAACAAGAAGAATTCAGAAGTTCTTAAAGAAAAATAAAACTCCTCCGAGGAAATCCTTCAAAAAGTTTTCCAAGAAAGATTCAGGTAAAAATGATACTTTAATTTGTTATAAATGTAATAAACCTGGTCATATCAAGCCAGATTGTTCTCTGCTAAAGAAAGATCAAAACAAATGCAAGAAAGCAATGAAAGCTACATGGGATGATGATTCAAGTAGCTCAGATAATGAAACAAGCAATGCAGAATCAAAAAATCTTTGTCTTATGACTAAAGATTACATTGAGGTAACAAATCTTGTTAATATTGAAGATCTTTCATATGAAGAATTGCAAAATGTTTTAGAAAAGGTATATGAGGAATTTGAAAAATTGGGTATCAAGTATACTGCTTTGAAAAAGAAAAATTCTTCTTTAACAAACGAAATTGATATTTTAAAAAAAAAAAAGTATTGTTTTGAAAGATAAAAATCTTGAGTTGAAGAAGAAAAAAACTGATTTAGAAAATATTGTTGAAAACTTTACGAATGGAAAAAGAAATTTTGAAAAAATTCTTAGTAGTCAAAGATGTGTTTTTGACAAGGCAGGCTTTGGATATATGCCAAAACAAAAATACAAACCTTATAAAAACTTCTTTGATAATCCTTCTACATCAAAGTCCAATATTCAAAATTCTTTTCATTCTAATTTTGTCAAAAAAGGATACTATTATAATCACTCAAGTTATTCATATATACCACATGCTATTTGCAATTTTTGTAATAGAAATGGTCATAATTATCATGTTTGTCCTATTAGAAGAAAGCATACAATGACTATTAGGGCCATATGGGTACCTAAAAATCTTGTTTATTCTAATACTAATAAATAAAGGACCCAAAGAACTTTGGTACCAAGAAAAATCATTTTAATTGTTTTTATAGGTATGCATGAAGTCCTCCACAAGCAAAAATAAATTGTTTTTAGATAGTGGATGTTCAAGACACATGACGGGAGACAAGACTAAGTTCTTTGATTTTAGATTTAAAGAAAAAGGACACGTGACATTTGGAAACAACTCGAAAGGGAAGATCGTGGGAATATATAAAATTGGTAATAAATCTTCTCTCATAATTGAAGATGTTGTACTTGTTGAAAGTCTAAAACATAATCTTTTGAGTATAAGTCAATTATGTGATAAAGGATTTACAGTTACTTTCAAAATGCATAAGTGCATTATTTTGAATGATCATGATTATAATATTTGTTTTACTGCTTTTAGATGCAACAATGTTTATACAATCGATTTTGAAGAAATTACCTCACAAGATGCTATTTGTTTTTCAATTAAAAATGAAACTAGTTGGCTATGGCATAGAAGACTAGGTCATGCCAACTTAGAACTTATTTCTAAACTTTCAAAAAATAATCTTGTAAGAGATTTACCAAAGGCAAATTTTCTTAAAGACAAAATTTGTGATGCATGCCAATTTGGTAAACAAATAAAAATTTCTTTTAAAACCAAGAAACATATTTCCACTACCAGACCACTGCAACTGATACACATGGATCTTTTTGGACCAAATAGAGTTGCAAGTCTAGGAGGAAAATATTATGCATTTGTTATTATTGATGATTTCTCTAGATATACTTAGGTCATCTTTCTTGCTCATAAAGATGAAGCACATAATACATTTACCAAGTTATGCAAGAGAATTCAAAATGAAAAGGGCTATACTATTTCAAGTATCCGAAATGATAGGGGAAAAGAGTTTGTTAATAAAAATATTGAAACATTTTGCGATGAAAATGGTTTTGTGCATAATTTTTCTGCTCCTCGAACTCCTCAACAAAATGGGGTAGTAGAGAGGAAAAATAGATCTCTTCGAGAGATTGCAAGAACAATGCTTAATGAGAACAACTTGCCTAGTTATTTTTGGGCCAAAGCGGTAAATACTGTATGTTATGTTATAAATAGAGTTATGCTAAGGTCTAAATTAGATAAAGCCCAACATTGGTTACTTTTATGTATTTGGATGCAAATGTTTTATTTTGAATGACAGGGATAATTTAGGCAAATTTGATGCAAAATCTGATGAAGGTATTTTTCTCGGATATTCTACTAATAGTAAAGCTTATAGATTATTCAATAAAAATACTTTGACTTACAAGAATCTATGCATGTAGTATTTGATGAATCTAATTCTCTACTCTCCAAGAAATCCATTGATGAAGAAACATGAGGTATAAATAATACGGAAAGTCTCAATCTCAACAAAGAGAACACAATAGAGGTCCAACATGGAGACATCAGGAAAGATCATCAAAATTTAATACAAGATGCAACCAAACAGTGGAAATTTGTGAAAGATCATCCAGTGGAACAAATTCTGGGAGAACCTACTCGAGGTGTAAGTACTCAATCATCTCTTAGAAATATTTGCAATCATACTACTTTTCTATCTCAGATTGAACTTGAAAATATTGATGAAGCACTTCTTGATGAATCTTGGATTATAGCTATGCAAGAAGAGTTTAATCAATTTGAAAGAAATGATGTTTGGACACTTGTTCCTAGACCCAAAAATCATACTATTATTGGAACAAAATGGGTTTTTAGAAATAAGAAAGATGAGTCTAGAGTTATTACTAGAAATAAGGCTCGACTTGTAGCCCAAGGTTTCAATCAAGAAGAAGGAATCGATTATGATGAGACATATGCACCAGTCGCAAGATTAGAATCTATTCGAATGCTACTTGCATATGCTTGTTATAAAGATTTCAAACTTTTTCAAATGGATGTTAAAAGTGCTTTCTTAAATGGTTTTATAAATGAAGAGGTATATGTTGAGCAACCTCCAAGTTTTGAAAATCATATTTCTCCAAATCATGTTTTCAAACTCACAAAAGCACAATATGGACTCAAACAAGGTCCTAGAGCTTGGTACGAGAGACTCAGTGGTTTCTTGATTGAAAAATATTTTTCAAAAGGAAAAATTGATACAAGTCTTTTCATTAAATACGAAAATGATGATATTCTTTTGATTCAGATTTATGTTGATGATATAATATTCGGTGCTACTAATTAAAATATGTGCCAAGTTTTTGTTAAGACTATACAATAAGAATTTGAAATGAGCATGATGGGAGTGCTTACATTCTTTCTCAGATTGCAAATTAAGCAAGCAAAAAGTAGGATATTCATCAATCAATCAAAATATATTAAGGAATTGCTAAAGAAGTTTGGGATGAAAGGTGCTAAGGAAACTGGAACACCAATGAGCTCATCCACTAAACTTGATAAAGATGAATCCGGTAAGCCAATTGACTCGAAGGTATATCAAGGTATGATTGGTAGCTTATTATATTTGATAGCCAGTAGACCAGATATTATGTTCAGTGTGTGCTTATGTGCATGCTTTCAATCATCTCCAAAAGAATCTTATTTAATTGCAGTTAAGCACATTCTTAGATATCTTAGTGGTACAATTAACCTAGGGTTATGTTACCCTAAGCACACATCTTTCGATCTAATCAGCTACACGATGCATATTATGCTGGTTGTAAAATAGATCGAAAAAGCACTAGTGGTGCATGTCATTTCTTAAGTCATGCACTAGTTTCCTGGTTTAGTAAAAAACAAAATTTTGTTGCACTATCTACTGCTAAGGCAAAATATGTTGCTGAGGGTAATTGTTGTGCTCAAGTTCTTTACATGAAACAACAACTTGAAGATTTTAAAGTCATGTATAATCATATTTCAATCAAATGTGATAATACAAGTGATATAAATCTTTCAAAAAACCCAATACAACATTCTAAAACTAAGCATATTGAAATAAGATATCATTTTCTTCGAGATCATGTGCAGAAAGGCGATATAGTACTAGAGTTCACAAGCACATACGATCAGTTAGCAGATATATTTACAAAACCTTTACCAAAAGATAGATTATGTATGATTAGAAGAGAAATAGGTATGATACATGTTATGAATATCTCTTAAAAGATAGACTAGAGTTCATAAAAATAGAGAGATATTTTTTTTATAAATACTTTTACATAAAATTGAGGTTCTTAGTCTCATATTTGAGACGCTCATTCTCTTCATACAATATCATGTCATCCCTATCCATGGGAACTGGCAAGCGGAATGAAGAATCCAATAGAGATTTCAACTGTTTATTCTTCTTCCGAAGGATTCCTTCCCTTGTGTGAGACTCTTGAACAATTCGTTGAAGTACAACAATTTGATCTTTAAGCTTTTCAACCTCATGGTTTTTGGCTTGTAGCCGCTGGAAAAAAGCAACAATAGAGGATGAGTAGCGAGTCCCGAGACTCACCAAGTCATAGATAGTTTCGGAGTCTGACTTATTAGCCAAACTATTATTTTCTTGCTGCAACATAGCACCAATGGCAGCTGCAGAAAGGACAGGAGGTTGAAGTGCTGAATACCTAATTGATGGATCTAGAGGAATGTTAGAAGAATGAGCCATTGAGAAAAGAATTGAAAACTTAAAGCGAGAATATTGAAGGAATGCATATGAGTTATAGAGATGAGAATAAGATTTTATCCAAATTGGATGAATTTTAAGACTGATTTTATAGAGATAGCATAAAAAATAAGACAAACTATTGTCTCTTCAAATCTTATTTAGTCAAAAAAATACAAGATATGCTGGACACATATTGTCAAAAGTTTTCTTACTAAGCCAGTGAGATTAACAGTAAGTTGTCCTTATTTTTCTAGTAAACGATGAACCTATGCTGTTATCTGCCGATGTTGACCTTGTATCTGAACCATTTCTCGTTCCAGCTCCTCTATTCGTGGTTGCAGATCATGAGCATACCAATTTGTAAATTTTTTCAACTCTTTGTTTTCTTGCTTTAGCCTTTTATTCTCTCTATCCTTATTAGCAAGCTTCTGTCGTAACTCAGATATTTGAATGTTAAGATGATCAATCTCACTCACCCTCGCCATTAACCTCCGAGACATGATCGTAACAGAGGCAGCATATTGACTACTGAGCATTCTTGATTCTGCAATAATCTCATAATCAGCCCTACTAGAAAATATTGATGGTTGATGCGTCAAGAGTTCCTGATTCAAGTCTTGAACATTAATGGAAGAGAATTGCTCGGTCATTCTATCGTTATGAAAAACAGAACTCAGATCAAGGAGCAATGTAATTTTTTTTTTTTTTTTGTATTTGATGGGTGAAAATGATCATTTTTTTTATAGAAACTCAGAACCTTCAATCTCGTTTGTCAACAACATTAGACGATTGTTTAAATCTCCAGCCACACTAAATTCATAGAGTTAGGCCTCAAGCTTTTGCATCACTTGTCGGGTCACGGACGGCTACATTTTTTTTTCAACTATATACAATGTTTACTAAAACACCGTTTTCTTCAGTCTATTTACTTGTTGCGGATCCTTTTTAATGATGCCGAAAGGGGGAGAAGTTTTAGACTAGAACATTAATATTGTTTAAATTGCTAAACTTGTTATATATGCTTGGAATATATGCTTGGAATTATATTTATATTTTTGCTTGAAAACTAACGCACATTCTCAGGGGGAGCTTAAGTATTAATACAAGTTTCAGGTTCTATCAAGTATTTGTCATCATCAAAAAGGGGGAGATTGTTGAACCCAATGTTTCAAGTTTCGTGTAATTATAAATCTAAACATGGATTTTGATGATAACAAATGAATTCAAAGAATAAATGAGTTTCAAGCTCAAGTTGTCCACACAATGGAGTTAATCACATCAAGGAACCAAGCATGAGCAAAAATGGAACAAGTTCACCTTAAAGTCATAGAGTAATGTTATAAATCTCTTAAAAATTTGAAATTAGGGTTAAGGCTCAAAATTAATATTTTATCATAAAACATTAAAATACATTCTCCACATGTGCATGAATATTTTGAAAATTAAATTTGAAAATTTTGAAAAATGATTGATTGTCATCTTTCACATGTGCATGACATGATTAAAGGTTTGAACTTTGAAAATATTAAGATGATTGATTGTCATCTTTCACATATGCATGTTTTATTTGAATATTTTCAAAAGTGGTGGATGCTTTTCTTGACTTATGCAAAAGGTAGATGTCTTTGTTTGAAAATTTTGAAAAGTAAAGTGTGCTCTTTTTGTCATATGCAAAAAGTAAAAATATTAGGTTTGAATTTTTTGAAAAATGAATGATGATATCTTTGACATGTGAATCTTTTTAAATTTGAATATGAAGTCTCATATGCTTATAAATAGATCATTTGAGAGCTTCACATTTACAACACCAAGAGCATACAATATTCATTCAAAACTTTCATTCTCTCTTCTCTAAGCATTGAGCCTTAACTCTTGTTCATTTTGAGAAATATAGTTTGTATTGTATTGTTCTTATTTCACTCATTGAGAAGTGTTTTCTGATAACCTACCCACTATCAATTCTTGTATCAGTAAAAGGGTGTGTATAACACTTGTGCGTGTAGAAAGTGTTCTACACGGGGAATAATTGAATCACCACGTGTAAGGTGATTGCAAGTGTAGAGGGTGTTTTACACGGATCCTTTATAGCGGTGTTGTTCAAATGTGTAATAGTTTTCTATCTCCACCTGAAGGATGTTGAATAGTGAATTCGATGATCCTCAAGGGGTAGCTTGAGGCAAGGACGTAGGCAGTTGGACCGAACCTCGTTAACATACTGAGTTTGCTTCTCTCTTATCCTTACTCTTTATATTTATTATTGTTTCGTATTTTGTTTATATTTTATATTGTATATTTGATTTATAATTATTATTTTTTTAAATACAACTCAATTCACCCCCCTCTTGTGTTACTCAGCTGGGCAATAAATATCTTACTAAACACTTAGAAACATAAAATTCGATGACTTGCAAAATTTCCATTTCACCCCTCTACTTGTGGAAAAATTATCATTTTGCTCCTAAATTACGGATTTTGCATACTAATTCCAAATTCTATCAAACTTTACATTCCTAGTGTAAATGTTTTCTTAAAGGCAAATATATATTCAGAAAGATTTAAAACAAAACATAACTACACAAACCAAGCATTGGTCGATTCATATAAAGACAAAAGTCTTAATTTTTGTTGTAATTCTTTCAAACTACAAACTGATTTATGCAACACTAAAAATCATTTCCTAGTCTCTAAAATCATACCAATACATCAAAATAATCACATCACAAAATCCTAAACTCCTTATGTCAAGAAAAGTGTCAAAACACCAAGTCTTGGACAAAAAGAACAACTCCTTGATGTTCTTGGTCTATCACATTTCCAATAAACTCCAAGGACTCCAAAAGTCCATAAAATCACTCTTGACATGTTTATAGATCCAACCTAAGTGATCTTCATGCTTGAACAACAACTAAAATCACAAAAATTATCATCAAAGCAATCGACATGCTCATTAAGTCCAAACCGAGTATCATATGATTTTGACTTAGTACAAACACACTAAATCTGAAACTTTTATCAAGTAAACCTTAAATATTAAAACCATATGCTTCATAGTCAAATTCTAAACATGATCGTGATAATTATCTTAGCTGGAAAGGCTAGCTCCTTCCCTATATCCATGGACAAAATCTCTTTGGTTACGTTGATGGCAGCCACCCTACTCCACCACCATTTCTTCTTTCCACTTCCTACTCCGATCCACCCCAACCAAATCCTAAATTTGATTTTTGGTATGAGCAGGACCAACTCATTTTAAGCACCCTTATTTGCTAACTATCTAAATTCGTACTCACTCAAGTTTTTGGTCTGGAAACCTCCCATGCTATCTGGCTTGCCTTAGAAAAGATGTTCTCTACCACACAACGAGCCCATGTTATGA
>QGSO01000743.1:0-18562 GCA_011037825.1 Carya cathayensis | reverse complement strand
TTTTTTTTTTAAATTTTTTATACAAAAATATGATAGACCTAAACATATATTAATTTCTTTATTATTTTATTCAATAAAAACTTAAAAATAAAATATGCAGTTCTTTATTTTTTTTTAATTTGAACAAAAAATTAAGGAAATAAATGAGTATTTTATATTAAATTTATGATTGTGCATAAAATATTACATTTTTCATGTGTTTATAACTTAATGGTCTTTATCTTTTTCGTATATAAGACCAAAAAAAAAACCGGCAATTGAAGTTAAATACATAAATTACATATTGAAATTATTTTAGATTCATATCATATTTTTATTGAAGCTAGTCAAAGAATTTTTATTTTATATTATTTTATACATGATATAACATGCTTGAATTACATCAAATATGATTTTGGATGCTTTTTATTAATATTGAAATATTTGATTCAAAATTATCATGAATTCTCTAATTCAATTTGTTGAATCACCCGATTTATTAAATATGTCATTTTTCGATTTCAAACTCGATTCCAATTTTTCGAGCCGTGATTTTATTTGTCCATGCAAATTCTTCGTAATTCTTTATGAAGGTTACATGCTATTACCTTTCCATCCCATGCACACAACTTGATAATATATTATTATTTATTATCTTTAAATTTTATATAAAAGGAAAACAAGAATCAAGCTATTAATTAATGGACCACACCACGTAAACATAGTGTTATAAATATAAAATAAGAAGTTAATACTAGATAACATAACATAACTCTTTTTGTTCTGCCTTAGCTTCCTATATTTTAGCATATTCATTGGATTGAATATCATCATCCTTGTGACCTTTTGCAAGAAGCAACTTATTGTTATTGGATGTTCCGGTCCTTAGTTCGCTAAATCTTAGCATATCCCTTCGATCGTAATATGCTAGTTTGTGTTCACTATTTTCTTTTTCTTTTTCAATACAAAGATTGTTTAAAAATAGAGAAATGCGTAGTACTGACACTGACAGAGATAGGTCTATATGATACAAAGAAAGAGACATAAATTACAAGCAGTAATAGGCATCCATTCATTAATAAATACGACCTTAGCTTATGTCTGACAATATCTTACCTAAAGATTTATGAAGCCATACAAGATAACATAAGATAATCAATCTGCCTTTCGTCCATTATAATCCAATCAAAACCTCGGAGATAGATGGGCTTTCAATGGATGTTTCATCACTATAGTGAACTCTTCTTTCTCTGACAAATCAACGTCCTTGTCTCCATCCACAGATTTCCACTCAAATTTCCATACCAAATTGGCCACAAAATACTCCAAATGAAGCATTGCCAAACCAGACGCAGGACAAATCCTCCTCCCTGCCCCAAACGGCATCATTTTAATCTCTCTACTTCCCGTTATATCAAACATTACTACTTCCCCCACTCCGCCATCATTGCCGCTCAAGAATCTCTCCGGCTTGAAGGCCATGGGATCCTCCCAAACCTTGGGGTCCCAACCCATCTCAGCAACCATGAAATTCAAATAGGCATTCTTGGGCACCAAGTAGCCCTCCAAAACTACATCCTCTGTCACCGCATGCGGCAACACAGCATGCCCAGGTGGGTGCCGCCTTAAACCTTCCAAAACCACGGCCTTCAAATACGACATCTTATACAAATCCTCCTCCTTCACCTTCTTGATCTTACCATCACGGACACCGACAACACCTTTAATCTCTGTGTAAAGCCTCTCTTGAACATGCGGATATTTCACCATATTTGCCATAATCCACTGCAACGCCGTGGACGTAGTGTCTGTGCCCGCGTTGAGGAACTCCGAGCACAAGCTGACCATTTCGCCCATGTCAAGCTTTCTTTTTTCCTCCGGCAACTCCAAATCCAGCAACGTATCCACGTACGATACCACGAACTCGTCATCATCTTTGTCTTCCAAGAGGACGTCGGCCTGAACTTTTGCCCTGCTTAGTCTTTCTTGCTTCACTCTCTTCCTCACTTCTATCAAAGGCATTAGGATGGCCTCCTGATCTCTACGAAGGTTGAACAACTCGTCCCAACGCTTACGGAACAATATCATTCCAATCCTTGGAAAGATATTGAGTAGTTTATAGCTGTCGATGGCCAAAAGCTGGCGACGCTGGACAACTTCGATTTCTTTAATCTGGGTCTCGCTGAGCTTGTCCCCGAAACACATCAGAACCAACAGGCAAAACATGGCGTATTGAAAATGGTCGACGACGCAGACAAGGTCCACCTTACCGGAATATTCATTGATAGAGTAAGACATAAGGCGGTCGAGGAGGATGTCCAAGACCCACGAGCGTGCACGAGAGTATGACTGGACGCGCGAAGGGTGGAGGATCTCGGATGTAAGATTGCGGCGGAGGAGGCGCCATGTCTGGCCATAGAAGGCGGTGTTGATGCTGCGCTGGTTGCTGGTGAAGATCTTGGCGGTGGGGAAAGCGGGGGGGCGGTCAGCGAAGACTGCGCCTCTCTGAACGAGGGCTTGGTGGGCGATCGAACGGTCGGCGACAAAGATGTAGGGCCGGAAGCCGATACGGAGTGTGACTATGGGGCCATACTGGGCGTGGAGGTTGCGAAGGATGGGCTCGAACTCACAGAAGGACTTGCGGAGCCATAACAAGTTGCCAAAGACAGGGATGGTGAGGGGTCCTGGAGGAAGCTGCTGCTGGCCGTTTTTAGAGATTTTCTTGAAGATTAGATGGCAGAGAAGAGCCGAAACGAAGGAGACGAGGATGATGATGAACCAGGTCTCCATTTTTAGGTCAAATATGTGGAGGAAAGAATGGAATATAAAGGTGAGCACTGAGCATGTCATTGATGCATGGGAAGAACTGGTCTTAAGAATTTGAGTGATCTGGTCGTAGACGTTACTGTAGGTGTAAAACGACCTTAAACAGCGACATTGGTGGAAAAAAAAAAAAATGCACAACGTTGCTGCCACACTGTTATAAAAAAAAAAGAAAGAAAGAGTTTTAAAATTTGAATTTATTATTTATTATCTGTTAGGTCTTTTTTTTCTAAATTAATTTGATGGGTAAAGTAAAACAATGTTAAACTTTGGAGTAAATTTTGTGCAATGGCCAATTTGATGTGGACAGCCCTCGGTTGTCAATGGCTGAAAGAACATGTATATGGATTTAATTTCCTTGGCAAAAGTCATGTTAGGGACCAATAGTTTATGTACACAGACTCTTAGTATGAACAGTATTTTTGTTACACAATTCAAATGAAATGGGATAAAATATTTTATGGAAAGTTAGATAAAATATTATAATAATATAATTTTTTAATATTAATTTTATTTTAAAATTTGAAATCGTTAAATTTTTTATTATATTTTATATGCGAATTTGAAAAAGTTGCAATAATTAAATGATATGAGATGAGATGAGATAGTTTGACATTTTGTAACCAAACTAGGCCTTAATGTCAACAGTGTTTTTGTTATGAAAAAAATGTTAGATATAGTCATAAATGTACAAGTGCAGTACATAAGAAAATGGAAAAAATAAGAAATTTGCATAAAAAAATTATTTTTTTAAAATAAAATGTGGACAGTTCATAACTTTGTCCAGTAATTACTAGTTGGTTATGTTGAATCCAAGGTTTTAAGTTTCGTGTAATTATAAATCTACACATGGATTTTAATGATAACAAATGAATTCAAAGAATAAAGGAGTCTCAAGCTCAAGTTGTCCACACAATAGAGTCAAGCACATCAAAGAACCAAGCATGAGCAAGAAGGAAACAAGTTCACATTAAATCCATAGAGTAATATTGTGAATCTCTTAAAAATTTGAAATTAAGATTAAGGCTAAAAATTAATATTTTATCATAAAGCATTAAAATACATTTTCCACATGTACATGAATATTTTGAAAATTAAATTTAAAAATTTTGAAAGATTATTGATTGTCATCTTTCACATGTACATGATATGATTAAATGTTTGAATTTTAAAAATATTAAAGATGATTGATTGTTCAAAAGTGTAATAGGTTTCTATTTCTACTTGAACGAGATTGAATAGTGAATTCGAGAATCCTTAAGGGGTAGCTTGAGGCGAGGACGTAAGCAGTAGGGCCGAACCTCGTTAACATACTGAGTTTGCTTCTCTCTTACCCTTACTCTTTATATTTATTATTGTTTCGTATTTTGTTTATATTTTATATTGTATATTTGATTTTTAATTGTTATTTTTTTAAATACAACCCAATTTACCCCTTCTCTTGTGTTAGTCATCTGGGCAACAAATGGTATCAGACCTAGTTGACCTGTACTGTTCATACAAGCAGATCACTCATGAGAACTCTCGCTTGTGACTGTGTTACCGAATCAAGACTCTTCGACCATGAGTGACGGTGCACCGGTAGAGACGGTGGTCGGCTAGTCTAGTAGGTACAATTGTTAGGTGACATAGATGCGCGGCTTATGATCAGTAACAATTGGTATCAGAGCAATGACTCTATTATAAGATTAACTATCTTTTGAGTTAAGATCTTATGGCTAACATTGCAATTTCATTTGGTGAATGTCAATTTAGCAATCGGCCTCCACTCTTTTGTGGAGACAATTACTCATTCTGGAAAATTAGAATGAGAATATTCCTTCAGGCTCA
This sequence comes from Carya cathayensis, assembly GCA_011037825.1. Lineage (NCBI taxonomy): Eukaryota > Viridiplantae > Streptophyta > Magnoliopsida > Fagales > Juglandaceae > Carya > Carya cathayensis. The sequence goes on along the minus strand of QGSO01000743.1, from coordinate 13,930 downwards.
AGGTCGAGAAATCTGGAAATGTATTGTAAATGGACCTTATATTCCAACAAAAGTGATTGATGGAGTAAAGGTCAAAAAGGAAGAAGAAGAGTTTGATCATGAAGATGATAGACTTTATACTTTGAATTTAACTGCTATGAATTTATTATATAATGCTCTCAATAGAAATGAATTTAATAGAATAATGACTTGTGCTACGGCAAAGGAAATTTGGGATAATTTGGAAGTTACTTATGAAAGAACTTCGCAAATCAAGAAATCAAAAATTTATATTCTTACTTATGAATATGAAATGTTTAAGATAAATGATGATGAATCTATTTCTAGTATGCACATTCGTTTTACTAACATCATAAACAGTTTGAATCAAAAGTGACAACGATTCTTGAAGTTAGAGATCTCAAGAAGCTCGAAATGAATGAACTCATTGGGTCACTTATCACCCATGAATACACATTGAAAAGAGGAGAAGAAGAAGGAAATCCAAAGAAGAGCTTGGCACTTAAAGTTGTTCCTCATGAAAGTGAAAGTGATGAAGACGAGGAAAATGACAACAAAAATAAAAAAGTTGCGATGATAACAAGAAAAATTCAGAGGTTCCTGAAGAAAAATAAAATTCCTCCGAGGAAATCATTCAAAAAGTTTTCCAAGAAAGATTCAGGTAAAAATGACACTTTAATTTTTTATAAATGCAATAAGCCTGATCATATCAAGCTAGATTGTTCTCTGCTAAAAAAAGATCGAAACAAGAGTAAGAAAGCAATGAAAGCTATATGAGATGATGATTCAAGTAGCTCAGATAGTGAATCAAGTAATAGAGAATTAGCAAATTTTTGTCTTATGGCTAAAGATGACATTGAGGTAACAAATCTTGATAATATTGAAGAACTTTCATATGAAGAATTGTAAAATGTTTTAGAAGAGGTATATGAGGAACTTGAAAAATTGGGTATCAAGTATACTGCTTTGAAAAAGAAAAATTCTTCTTTAACAAACGAAATTGATATTTTAAAAAAAGAAATTATCATTTTAAAAGATGAAAATCTTGAGTTGAAGAAGAAAAAAATTGATTTAGAAAATATTGTTGAAAATTTACGAATGGAAAAAGAAATTTTAAAAAACTTCTTGGTAGTCAAAGATGTGTTTTTGACAAGGCAGGCTTGAGATATATGCCAAAACAAAAATACAAATCTTATAAAAACTTCTTTTATAATCCTTCTACATCAAAGTCCAGTATTCAAAATTCTTTTCATAAAAATAATTTTTTCAAAAAAAGATACTATTATAATTGCTTAAGTTCTTCATATATGACACATGCTATTTGCAATTTTTGTAATAGAAATGGTCATAAATATCATGCTTGTCCTATTAGAAGAAAGCATACAATGACTATTAGGGCCATATGGGTACCTAAAAATCTTGTTTATTCTAATACTAATAAATAAAGGATTCAGAAAACTTGGGTACCAAGAAAAATCATTTTAATTATTTTTTATAGGTATGCATGAAATCCTCTATAAGTAAAAACAAATAGTTTTTAGATAGTGGATGTTCAAGACACATGACGGGAGACAAGATTAAGTTATTTGATCTTAGATTTAAAGAAGAAGGACACTTGACATTTGGAGACAACTCGAAAGGGAAGATCGTGGGAATATAAATCTATTGATGAAGAAATAAGAGGTATAAATAATACGGAAAGTCTCAATCTCAATAAAGAGAACACAATAGAGGAAGTCCAACATGGGGATATCAGGAAAGATCATCAAAATTTAATACAAGATGCAACCAAATAGTGGAAATTTGTGAAAGATCATCCAGTGGAACAAATTCTGAGAGAACCTTCATGAGGTGTAAGCACTCGATCATCTCTTAGAAATATTTGCAATCATACTGCTTTTCTATCTCAGATTGAACCTAAAAATATTGATGAAGCACTTCTTGATGAATCTTAGATTCTAGCTATGCAAGAAGAGTTTAATGAATTTGAAAGAAATTAATGATGTTTGGACACTTGTTCCTAGACGCAAAAATCATACTATTATTGGAACAAAATGGATTTTTATAAACAAGAAAGATGAGTCCGGAGTCATTATTAGAAATAAGGCTCGACTTGTAACCCAAAGTTTCAATCAAGAAGAAGGAATCGATTATGATGAGACATATGCAGTAGTCACAAAATTAGAAGTTATTCGAATGCTACTTGCATATGTTTGTTATAAAGATTTCAAACTTTTACAAATGGATGTTAAAAGTGCTTTCTTAAATGGTTTTATAAATGAAGAGGTATATGTTGAGCAACCTCCAGGTTTTAAAAATCATATTTATCCAAATTATATTTTCAAACTCACAAAAGCACTATATGGACTCAAAAAAAGCTCCTAAAGAAATTGGAACACCAATGAGCCCATCCACTAAACTTTATAAAAATGAAACCGGTAAGCCAATTGACTCGAAGGTATATCGAGGTATGATTGGTAGCTTATTATATTTGACAGCCAGTAGACCAGATATTATGTTTAGTGTTTGCTTATGTGCACGGTTTCAATCATCTCCAAAAGAATTTCATTTAATTGCAGTTAAGCGCATTTTTAGATATCTTAGTGGTACAATTAACCTAGAGTTATGGTACCCTAAGCACACATCTTTCGATCTAATCAGCTACACAGATGTAGATTATGCTGGTTGTAAAATAGTTCAAAAAAGTACTAGTGGAGCATGTCATTTCTTAGGTCATGCACTAGTTTCCTGGTTTAGTAAAAAGTAAAATTTTGTTGCACTATCTACTGCTGAGGTAGAATATATTGCTGTGGATAGTTGTTATGCTCAAGTTCTTTACATGAAACAACAACTTGAAAATTTTAAACTCATGTATAATTACATTCCAATCAAATGTGATTATACAAGTGCTATAAATATTTCAAAGAACCTAATACAATATTCTAGAACTAAGCATATTGAAATAAGATATCATTTTCTTCGAGATCACGTGCAAAAAGGCGATATAGTACTAGATTTCACAAACACACATGATCAATTAGCAGATATTTTCATAAAACCTTTACTAGAAGATAGATTATGTATGATTAGAAGAGAAATAGGTATGATGCATGCTATGAATGTCTCTTAAAAGATAGACCAGAGTTAATAAAAATAGAGATTTTATTTAAATACTTTTATATAAATTTGAGATTCTTAACCTCATGTTTGAGACGCTCATTCTCTTCATACAATATTATGCCATCCCTATCTATGGGAACTGGCAAGCGGAACGAAGAATCCAATAGCGATTTTAACTGTTTATTTTTCTGCCGAATAATTCATTCCCTTGTGTGAGACTCTTGAACAATTCGTTGAAATACAAAAATTTGTTCTTTAAAATTTTCAACCTCATGGTTTTTGGCTTGTAGCTGCTGGGAAAAAGTAACAATAGAGGATGAGTAACGAGTCCCAAGACTCACCAAGTCGTAGATAGCATCGGAGTCTGATTTATTAGCAAAATTATTATTCTCTTGCTGCAACATGGCACCAACGGTAGCTGCAGAAAGGACAAAAGATTGAGGTGTAAAATACCTCATGGATGGATCTAGAGGAATTTTAAAAGAACGAGCCCTTGAGAAAAGAATTGAAAACTTAAAGCGAGACTGTTGAAAGAATACAGATGAGTTATAGAGATGAGAATAAGATTTGATGCAAATTGGATGAACTTTAAGATTGATTTTATAGAGATAGCATAAGAACAAGACAAACTATTGTTTTTTCAAATCTTATTTAGTAAAAAAAAAATACAAGATATGCTGAACACATATTGTCAAAAGTTTTCTTACTAAGCCAGCGAGAGTAACAGTAGGTTGTCTCTATTTTTCTAGTAAATGATGAACCTCTGTTGTTATCTGCCAATGTTGACCTTGTATATAAACCATTTCTCGTTCTAGCTCCTCTATTCGTGGTTGTAGATCATGAGCATACCAAATCTGTAAATTTTTTCAACTCTTTGTTTTCTTACTTTAGCCTTTTATTCTCTCTATCGTTATTAGCAAGCTTATGTCGTAACTCAGATATTTGGATGTTAAGATGATCAATCTCACTCTCCCTCGCCATTAACGTTCGAGACATGGTCGTAACAGAGGCAGCATATTGACTACTGAGCATTCTTGATTCTCCAACAATCTCAGAATTAGTCCTACTAGAAAAACGGATCTCTGCTCCTATCATGGTATTGACGGCTTCAAGAGAAAAGATTGATGGTTGATGAGTAAAAGGTTTCTGATTCAAGTCTAGAACATTAATGGAAGAGAATTGCTCGGCCATTCTATCCTTTTGAAAAAACAGAACTCAGGTCAAGGAGCAATATGATTTTTTTTGGTATCTGATGGGTGAAAATGATCATTTTTTTTTTTATAGAAACTCAAAACCTTGAATCCCGTTTGTCAACAAAATCAGACGATGGTTTAAATCTCCAGCTGCACTAAATTCATAGAGTTAGGCCTCAAGCCTTTGCAGAACTTGTCGGGTCACGGACGGCTCAAATTTTTCAACTATCTACAGTGTCTACTAACACACCGTTTTCTTCAGTCCATTTACTTACTCCGAATCCTTTTTAATGATGCCAAAAGGGGGAGAAGTTTTAGAATAGAACATTAATATTGTTTAAATTGCTAAACTTGTTATATATGCTTGGAATTATATTTATACTTTTGCTTGAAAAGTTAACGCACATTCTCAGGGGGAGCTTAAGTATTAATATAGGATTCAGGTTCTATCAAGTATTTGTCATCATAAAAAATGGGGAGATTGTTGAACCCAATGTTTCAAGTTTCGTGTAATTATAAATCTACACATGGATTTTGATGGTAACAAATGAATTCAAAGAATAAAGGAGTCTCAAGCTCAAGTTGTCTACACAATAGAGTCAGCACATCAAGGAACCAAGCATGAGCAAGAAGAAAACAAGTTCACATTAAAACCATAGAGTAATATTGTAAATCTCTTAAAAATTCAAAATTAGGATTAAGGCTCAAAATTAATATTTTATCATAAAGTATTAAAATACATTTTCTACATGTGCATGAATATTTTGAAAATTAAATTTGAAAAATTTGAAAGATGATTAATTGTCATCTTTCACATGTGCATGACACGATTAAAGGTTTGAACTTTGAAAATATTAAAGATGATTGATTGTCATCTTTCACATCTGCATGTTTTATTTGAATATTTTCAAAAGTGATTGATACTCTTTTTGACTTATGCAAAAGGTAGATGATTTTGTTTGAAAAATTTGAAAAGTAAAGTGTGCTCCTTTTGTCATATGCAAAAAGTAAAAAGATTAAGTTTGAAATTTTTGAAAATTAAAGTGTGCTCCTTTTGTCATATGCAAAAAGTAAAAAGATTAGATTTGAATTTTTTGAAAAATAAAGTGTGCTCCCTTTGTCATATGCAAAAAGTAAAAAAATTTGATTTGAAATTTTTGAAAAGTGAATGATGTTGTCTTTGACATGTGAATCTTTTTAAATTTTAATATAAAGTCTCATATGCCTATAAATAGATCATTTGAGAGTTTCACATTTCCAACACCAAAAGCATACAATATTCATTCAAAGTTTTCACTTTCTCTTCTCTAAGTATTGAGCCTTAATCCTTATTCATTTTGAGAGATATAGTTTGCGCTGTATTGTTCTTATTTCACTCATTGAGGAGTGTTTTCTGATAACCTACCCACTATCAGCTCTTGTATCAGTAAAATAGTGTGTATAACCCTTGTGCGTGTAGAAAGTATTCTACACAGGGAATAGTTGAATCACCACGTGTAAGATGATTGCAAGTGTAGAGGGTGTTCTGCACAGATCCTTTGTAGCGGTGTTGTTCAAAGGTGTAATAGGTTTCTATCTCCATCTGAAGAAGGTTGAATAGTAAATTCGGGGATCCTCAAGGGGTAGCTTGAGGCGAGGACATAGGCAGTGGGGCCGAACCTCGTTAACATACTGAGTTTGCTTCTCTCTTACCCTTACTCTAAATATTTATTGATGTTTCATATTTAGTTTATATTTTATATTGTATATTTGATTTTTAATTGTTATTTTTTTAAATACAACTCAATTCATCCCCCCTTCTTGTGTTAGTCATCTGGGCAACAGGTTATTTACATAAATTACTTAAGAAAGCGTACCACCAATATCAAAGCTTATAGCACATGCACCAACTCCTAAGATTCATCACCCCCCCCCTAATCGTGTCTTAAGCCTCTTGTTAGATTGGATTAAAGCCGATGATGGCACTACCTCTACCACATGCACACATGCATTGTGTTCATCGATGCAGTGCATGTCTCTCAAACTAATTTTAAAATGTTTACGAGTCCCTATGGATCAACCAAAGTCCATATTTACTTCTTGTCATGGCCGCTAGGAGATTCAACATTCATTTCTCTAACTTCACATGTTCGTGATGGAATATATCGATCTCATTATTTCAAATAATGCAAATTGTGAGGGGCCTTAGGCTCGATAGGATCGATTGGGGCACAGGACACAAGAAGAGCCTGGGCCCATTAGGTAAGAATTGAATCGCGCCAGGGGCTCGAAATAGGAAGCCTGAGCATTGAGCCCATGATGCGCCTGCCCCTTTGGAAGAGCCAACCATGGGCAAGGATCACCTGGGACCTAAGTGGCCGACCGAGCTTTGTGGGAAAGTACAAAACAGACGCCAATCCCAGGGCCCAGGCGACTGGCATGTCCAGTAATGTGCGCACCTGGCCAGAGGCATGCCGCATTAAATGGGATATAAAGGAGGGAATGCCACCGCCATGGACCACGCTGCATTTAATGCATGTCAGGGAACCTATGCACGCAACAATGTGTTGCTTAGGATGCCATAGGACGACACGACCTCGGCCTGACACATTGTTGTGACAAGGGTGTTGGTGGCAAGTCTGACCCAAGTACGGCCTAGCACCCCACTATCTCCCTTGGCAGTTGAGCCCAAGCCAAGTATAAATGCACCAGTCCCACCTAGGGGGCAGGCTTTTAACTCTCTTTGTCTTCTTGATCTCTTGGTTTTCTCTTAATCTTCTACAGAAGCTCTATTTGACTTTGGCATCGGAGGGACCCCGGACCACACTAGAGCCCATCCTTCTTCTTTGTTGTAGGCTTCGATATTGGGCCATCGTGGTACTGCTCAAGCTGCAAAACATGACATTAACAGTGGTGTCGTTTGTGGGATATTTCCTACAGAAACGTGTACTTCTCATGCCGACAGCAACACGGTCCCAAACCACACAGAGAGAAGAGAATCAGAATGAATGAATGGAGGCAAGACTCGCAGAAATGAAGGAGATAATAAAGAAGCTGACGGAGCAAATGGGAACGCTCCCCTAGGAGAATGCAATGCTCAGGCAGACCAACGAAGAACTGTTGGGAGGGGGTAAACCCAATGGCAATGAGCACGTTGATTTGTGGCATGTCCCTATGACCATCACTGCAGAAGAAGAGAGGTGCAAGATGCACCTCAAACTCCAAGAGCTTGGGGACAAGTATGCGGAGATGGCTAAGCAAATGGGCATGCTGTCCACTGTGGATCAGTTGCTCATCAGCACCGACCTGCCATACAGCATAGGAGTTATGGCGGTGCCTCTCCCACCTAAGTTCAAGGTCCCCCAAATGGAGGTGTATGACGGGTCCAAGGACCCATTGGAGCACCTGGAAACATTCAAGGCCTATATGACCTTACACGGCTTCTCGAGAGAGATTGCCTGCTTAGCCTTCCGTTTGACTTGAAAGGAGCAACCTAAGCCTAGTTTGGGCCCTTGCCACCCAGGACTGTAGGTAGCTTCAACGAGTTGGCTCGCCTCTTCATGACGCAGTTCATGGCGAGTCAAAAGAGGAGAGGACTGGCAGCTTACCTCTTGATGGTGAAACAACGAGATGGCGAGAGCTTCAAGTCGTCCCTCTCTCAGACGACTTCAAGATGACCAAGACGAAAATATCACATTGGTATCCTTGCTGGGGGGAATCTGGCCTCAAAACCCATTCATGACAAATATAGCGTGAAGGAATCTCACCACACTGAGGGAGTTTATGGACTGGGCAAATAGGTTCATTAATGTGGAGGACACCCTCGAGGCCTTAACGACCCCGCTTTGGTCCGAGATGGAGTAAGCAGATCGAAAGGCGGTTGGACAAAGAGGAGGTCCCAGCCATGAAAGGGGGAAATGGGGAGCACAGGAGGCAAGGAGAAAGGTAGAAGCCCCAGCTCGACCACGCAGCAGGCCCCACGCCCACTCAAGCTTGGCTGTAGAAGGGGAAAGAGGGTCTCCATTACTGCGACTACCATATGATCGATTAGCATGGCATCGAAGATTGCTATGCCCTGAGGAGGAGAAGGGAAGTCTTAGAAGACCTGCAGGGCCAACGACGGTAGTCAGAGGACCGACAAGACCAGTGCAAGAGTGGCCATACTAGGCACTGGTGGGGTGCGAGTCCAGGAAGGCAAGGAACAAGAAGGGAGGCTTAGAGGAGCCCACATCGCAGGAGCCCCACAAGAATGGATAGCCCAATTGGGTAGATACGCAGGAGGAGGAACAACCTCATCAGCCCAGAGGGTGCATGCCTGTAGAGTGTGGTATGGGCTGGTGTTCACGACTGGGAGAGCCTTCGCCAGAGCTCGGAGGCAATCTGGGAGTGCCACAATAACCTTTGGCGGGAAGGATGAGGAAGGCATCCTCCACCCATACGATGATGCATTGGTGGTGACGACGCAGATCGTGAACTTTACAACCAGGGGAATCCTGGTCGACAACAGCAATTTAGCAGACATGCTATTATGGGAAACATTTCTCAAGATAAGGATTAGCCCGAACCGACTATGCCCAACTCTCGTGCTGCTCAAAAGGTTCACAAGTGATGTCGTCCAGCTAATGAGAGCCATCACTTTGCTTGTCTTGGCTTGGAAGGCCCCCAGGACCGCAGCAACCATGGCCGAATTCCTGGTGGTTAAAGCCCCCTCTTCGTACAATGCAATACTGGGGCGTCTTACTTTAAACATTTTAGGGTGGTGACCTCCATCTACCACCTCAAAATGAAGTTCCCCACGAACTTGGGAGTGGGAGAAGTCTGTGACGAGTAGGTCCTTGCCTAGGAGTGTTACGCTTGGGACTTGAGGCGTGAGGTCAAGGTAGTCACAATAGTTGGGGAGACCGGGAAGATAGTCGGGCTGCCTTTACTCCCAATGCTAGCCAAGTGGAATGAAGAGGTTTGAGACGAACAAGCGTTTTGGTAGGCTGAGCCAAATGAGCCCCTAGAGTTGGTTTCAATTAACCAACAGAGGGCCGAACGAACGATTCGAGTTGTGACCAAGCAAGACCCCGAGTTAAGGTAAACCTGAAGCGTCTCCTCATCTAGCACCAGGACATGTTTGCTTGGAGTCACAAGGAGATGCCCAAGATAGAAAAATCTATCATTGAGCATCGGCTTTGCATCGATCTGGCAGCCCGAAAAGTCAAACAAAAAGGACAAAACTTCAGCGTAGAGAAATATGAGGGCACAGCCAGGAGGTAGACCGTGGTTCATCCGAGAAGTCCACTACAAGGAATGACTCTCCAATGTGGTCTTAGTGAAGAAGGCAAATGGGAAGTGGTGGATGTACGTTGACTTCACTGACTAGACCAAAGTTTGCCCAAAGGATAGCTTCCTGCTACTACGCAATGACCTGATTGTGGACTTAGAAGCAAGACACCCCCCTCCTCAACTTCATGGACTCTTATTCTAGATACAAACAGATCAGGATGAGCCTGGATGATGAGTAAAAGACAGCATTTGTCGTGTACCGAGGGCTCTATTGCTACAAGGTCATGCCGTTCTGCCTAAAGAATGCTGGCACCACTTACAACTGACTAGTTAACCAGATGTTCAAGTAGCAGATCGGTCGAAACATGGAAGTCTATGTGAATGACCTGCTAGTGAAGAGCAAAAAGTCTGAGCAATGCCTGTCAAACCTTTGCGAAGCCTTCATAGTCCTTCGGCGATACCAAATGAAGCTCAACCCGTCAAAGTGTGCCTTTAGGGTAGAGTAGGGGAAATTCCTAGGGTTTATGGTCTTCAAGAAAAGGATCGAGGCCAAACCTAAAAAGGTTGAAGCAATAGTGGGGATGCTCTCTCCCCGCAACTTACACTTAGTTGATCGACTGGTGTCTCTCTTCCTTCAAGGTTCTGAGGAAAGCCCATGAATGGGATGTGACCTATGAACAAGCATTCGCTAACTTGAAAAAATACCTAGCCCACCCCCCGCTCCTCAGTCAAACAAAGTTAGGTGAGGATTTGACCGTGTACCCACACGTTGTGTCAGCAGTACTTGTCCAGGAAAAGGAGGAAGGGCAATGGCCTATCTACTACACGAGCCGGGCTGTGACGCCCCAACTCCCACATACGGACAAGTGGAAATCAAGACGTCAGGATGATGACAATACGGGTCATACACCCCAATGACAAGTGCTAAGTGTGTGCACATGCAACACGTGTAAGACAAAAGATGCAGCGGATAGGTTAAAGTCAATCAACTAAGTACCAGAATTGTTTAAATACAGAATTCCAAACATAAAATGTCTTTAAAATTTATAGAGTTATCCAATATAAATATAATAAAAACCAAATACAATAACTAAAAGCGGGAAATAAATCCTAACCCACGAGAAAGTGATCCATAATTACTGCTCAAGCTCTGCATCCCCATCTGCATTAAAATCTATGGTACCAAGAAATGATACCGCAAATAATAATCCAAACAGCCCATAATATAAAAATACATTCAAGCAACAACAATATGCATGCACATGATGATAGATGCATGAGATCCGAAAATTATCATTTTCCAAAAATAAGTAATTTTCCACGTACGCCACAATCTCATTTAGCCCAAAAATCCAATCCATTAAAACATTCATCATTTTTTCAGAAAATGGCCCATCATCCATTTTACCGCATGTACCATGATCTCTCCTAGGGATTATCCGCACACCTTGGCTCCCTTCGCCACACCATGGGTAACGACCATGCGTGTGATTTCGTAACTAGCGATGCCCAGTTTTGCGTTCAGTGCATTCATAGCCAAGCATCCTGTACCCTTCGCTAGCAGAGGGGCCACAGAGTCGGCACGAGAGTGTTACCATCCCATTGTCTCCCAGCTACAACCTAGGGGATGTCACTCAGTATATTCCACTTCCAAGTGACCAAAGAAGTTTCACCGAGATAATGCCTCATCTCGGCTTGGGGTCATGATACACACGCACCCAAAATCCATTTAACACATGAAAACCCAGTTTTCATTTCCAACACATGAACATGCATGTAATATACGAAAACCCAGTTTTCATTTTACAAACATGAACATGCGTGCACCATGCAATGCATACGATAAGACATAAAAATATCCAACAAATCCTAACATCAACCAATCACACAAATAACACCGTTCTCCATTCCAACCGACCCCCGACTGCTCAGACTCAGTCCGGCACAACTAACCAATATCACAGAATATTTGTTAATGCAAACATATATTTAAATCTTAAAATTTATTTGGAAAATACTTAGAGTGTTTAAAATATAATTTTTGAAGGATCACGAAGGTGCTAGAAGTGGCGGCAAAACCACACAACAGTGCAAAAAGGACAAGGGCCGTGTGTCTCAAAAATCCAACTTTTGAACGGGGATCAACGAAGGCTTGAGATGGCTAAGGAAGGGCGTAGAGGTGTTGGTGAAGTTAGTGGTGGTGGTCATTGGCTATAGGTGGCAGTTGGAGGCCAAAAGAGGCAAATCGGAGATGGAGGTCAAGGGAATTCAATGGCTGTGGATCGGGGCTGAGGAATGGTGGTTTGCATAGTTGGGAGGTTGATGGTGAAGTGGTGAAGAGGTGGTGGCCCAAGGTGGGGCGATGGCGGTGCTGGAGCACAAAAGCCTTGCGGCTTGGGGGGTTTCGTGGGAGAAAACTGCTGGAAGTTAAGGGCTAGGCTTGGTGGAGGATAATGGTTGGCGGTAGGGGAAGTTATGGTGGTGCAGTGGTGGCGTTAGGCTGCGCCACGACAGAACATAGAGGAGTGGGAGAGAAACCCATGGTTTCAGGCTGGGCTACAGTGGAAGGGAAGAGGCTGCGAGGTGGAGGTCAGCATAGGGGAAGTCGCTGGCCTGAGCTGCGGTTGTGGGTGGCGTCGATCTGGCTGGGTCACGGAAGCGCTGTGGCTGAAGTGGATTAGGTAGAGGGAGGGGGAGCCCGTCGGGTGCAGGGGAGGGAAAAGGGAGAGGGAAAAAGAAATATGGGGAAAAAGAAAGAAAAAGAGAAGAAAAATGAAAAATAAAAAGGAAGGGAAAAAGTTGAGATCCAATCTTTCAACTTGAGTCTCGAAACTAATCTAATGAACAGGATTCAAAACCATAAATTAAAACACAGTAACTAAATAAAATAAAATAAAATAATAAATCCAACAATAAAGTAATTTAAATTAAAGAGTAATTTAAATAATAAACAGTAAGGTCTTACAAAAGCAAGTCTATGTAGATGGCTCGTCCTACTAGGCTGGCAGGGGCGTAGGGGTGCACATAGTGTTTGAACAGGGAGAGGAGCATAATTACGTAGTCAAGCTCGCCTTCGAGGAAACCAACAATGAGGCCGAGTATGTGGCACTGTTGGCTGGGATGTCAATTGCCTAGTTGCTGGGGGCTAATGAAGTAGAGGTAAGGGCCGACCTCCCAAGTTGTCGTTAGCCAGGTGCTGGGATAGTTTGCCATTAAGAGAGAAAGGGTAAAGAAGTATCTCCAGCTTATTTGCGAAGAGCGAGACCTCTTTCGCTATTTCCACATTAGGCAAGTCCCAAGAGGAGAGAACCAGAAGGCAGACCGGTTGGTAAAGGCTGCCTCAGGACAGAAATAGCTTCCCCTTCAGGAAAGCACTATGATCAGAAAAGTCGACACCCCGTCCATCGAAGTGGAGGTGTCCGTCACCACCCTAGCATCCCCTAGTGGGCTGTGGATACTAGGGAGTTCCTGTAGGAGGGAAAACTACCAAGAGACTTGGAAGAAGCGCGCAAGGTCAAGATCAGGGTGGCTTGGTTCACCTTGTTGGAAAGGGGTCTATACAAAAAGGGTTTCTCTGAACCACTTCTCAAATACCTCTCATCTAACGAAGTGCAATACGTGCTGGCGGAGATCCATGAGAGAATCTGTGGGAGCCACCGAGAGGAAAGGCGCTAGCCACTCAAGTAAATCAAGCTGGATACTATTGGCCTATTCCCTCAGGAATGCAGAGGAATTCGCAAAGAAATGCCCAAAGTGTCAAAAGCAAGGGCTGGTGCTGCGCTGCCCACCAGAAGAGCTAACTTCGATCACCTACCCATGGCCTTTCGCCTAGTGGGGGCTGGATTTGATCGGTCCATTATCGGTGGCCAGAGGAGGGGCAAAATTCATAGTCATGGTAGTCGACTACTTCACAAAGTGGGTCAAAGCATAGGCCCTCGCGAGCATTACTACCTGGGCAATCACTAAGTTCCTGTGGAAGTTGATAGTCTTTCGGTTTGGTATACCCCAAAGCTTTATATCAGACAATAGAAAACAGTTTGACTTCTCGCATTACTAGGAATGGTGCGCGGAGCTCAGGATCAAGGTGAAGTACTCATCGCAAGGACACCTATAAGCCAACGGCCAGTCCAAGGCAACCAATAAAACCCTCATATCCACACTGAAGAAAAAGCTCAGAACTCATAAATAAGGATGGGCCGAAGAACTCCCGAGCGTATTATGGGTATATCAAAAGACTATTAGGACCCCCACCGGGGGTACACCCTTCACCCTCGCATATGGGATCGAAGCAATGATTCCAATGGAGGTGGGAATGCCCACATTTCGGGTCCAAGACTTCAACCTGGACACTAACAACGAGAGGCTAG